>JANHFK010009255.1:230073-240313 GCA_036250565.1 Sibynophis collaris | reverse complement strand
AGTTGGTGTTGGTGAGAGGGGAGAGGTCAAACCCATGGCACCAGTGTCCCAAGGATCGAGTTTTTTGCCTCTCCTATTTAACATCTACATGAAACTGTTGAGGGAGGTCATCCATTGGTATGGAGTGCAGTATAATCAGTATACTGATGATATCTAATTATATACTGTTATCCCTACCTAGACAGGTGATGATGCTGTGATTGTGCTAGCTGAGTACCTGGAGGCTGTTGAGGTCTGGATGAGGAAGATTTAGCTTTGCCCCAACCAGAATGGCTCTAGGTTTTTGGCCTCTTGGATCCAGATGATATTTTATCTCTGACTCTGAATGGGGATTGGGTTTGTCCATAATTTGGGAGTCCTAGGCTCATGGCTCTTGCTCGAGGATCAGGTCACAGCTGTGGTCAGGTGGATCTTACCAATTGTCCCCTTTCCTGCTGTAACAGCATAGTGGTTAGAATGCAGTACCGCAGGCTACTTCTGCTGACTGCCGGCTGCCAGCAGTTTGAGTCTCATTGGCTCAAGGTTGATTCCACCTTCCTGAGGTCGGTAAAATGAAGACCCAGATTGTTGGGGGCAATATGCTGACTCTGTAAATTGCTTAGAGAGGGCTGTAAAGAACTGTGAAGCGGTATGTAAGTTTAAGTGCTATTGCTAGTGCTATTGGGAAGTGTTGCTCATAGTCACTCATGCCTTGATACCTCTTATTTGGATTACTGCAATGAACTCTACATGAGGCCGCCCTTGAAGACCACCCAGAAGCTAGTACTGGTCCAGGATGTGGTAGTGTATGTAATTATGGGTACCCCTGTTTACTCATATAACATCACTGCTGTGTGAGCTGCATTGGCTCTCAGTTTCCTTCCAGGTGCAATTAAAGTGCAGGTTATTATCTTTAAACTCTCTCTAAGGACAGCTGCAAAAGAATGGCAAGTGAGTGTTATGGTTTAATTATTCTTCTTCTCACCAAACACAAAACAAGGGCTAATTAAAAAAAATATGCAAAAAGGAAAGCAGTAATGTGGAAAATGATAAGCTTCCTATCCCAATTCCGTGTATGCATTTTAATATGTTGTAATGCCAAGATAGGGTTTTAATGGTAAACAGATATAAACTGAATTCAGTTCACATTTGATAGATATTATATTGCAGTCATAACCTTACCTTGGATCTGTTAGCCTATAAAAAAAAAGTGCCCCCATCATTCATTGAGCATATCAATGAAAGGGAAAAATGAAGTAGACTGCAAAAATGAGGTAAGTTAGCCAGACTCTGAAAGATTTCATCAATACATGTAGAAAGAAACACGGACATCATAAAAGAAGAAGCAGTCTCTCCCAGGGTATTTTATAATATTTTAAAATATTGTCTGCAATCCATTTCTATATGATCTATGCATATCATCTGTATCTGTATCAATCCTCCACTTTCTAAGGACACTTTGGTAACTGAACAGAAGATTGTTCATGACCTGAAGATTATTCATTATCTGAAAGCTATAAAGGCTAAATGTTAAAGGTTTTGGTGATATTGCTGGATAAGAGATCTAAATGTAACTTTCAGTGCTGCAGAAAAGATGGGCCGGAAGACTTCAACTCAGAAACAATGAATGGAAGACAATATGTAGACAAATCTCAATCATTTACATGTCTATAGAATCATCCAGGTCGTGGTTATCCCAAAGGCGCTTTTCCAAAAGGCAAATAGACTTTCTTGGTTTTTGCTTGAAGATGTTTTGCTTCTCATCCAAGAAGCTTCTTCAGTTCTGACTGAATGGTGGAAGGAATAGAAGGATTTACATTCCTTGCAGTCGTTTGGTCTACTTGGAGAGCCTCAACGATTCTCAGAAACAGTGCTGACAGCCAGACAACTGCAAGGAATATAAATCCTTCCATTCTCTCATCATTCGGTCAGAACTGAAGAAGCTTCTTGGATGAGAAGCGAAATTCCTTCAAGCAAAAGCAAAGAAACTCTTTTTGAAAAAACACCTTTGGGACTCAATCATTTAGGTTGTCATTCTTATGATAACGAGTGATAAAGGAATTATATAGAAGCCTGCTGCACAAAGTTAGCTTTATGAAAATGTAAACTGTTTATATCAGGTTATTATGATTACATGCACAACTTCATCTGTATATATCTACAATCAGGAAATAGGTATTTCTAAATTAAATAATTAAAGGAGAATTTTTTCCATGCTGTATAGTTTGAAATCTGTTTGATCTGTCTGTTCCCTATTCCTCGTAAAAGTGTAAGGTTTTGATCTTTCAGGGGGGAAAAAACACACATTCAATTTCCATTTTTAACACTGATGAACTGGGAATCCTAGATATTAGCTTATCAGAGATTCAATGCATTAAGTCTAACATAAAGGCATTGCTATTTGCTTTTTAATTATTTATACAGATGTAACACTATCCACTGACCTGAAGTACTGGAAGTTTACTGTCTTGTCATCTGTGAAGTGCTAAGATTTCTGTTATGCTACTTTTCAGATAAAAACTGCACTTCATCATTCACCGTGTATACTTGATAAAGGCCACACACACCCCATAGTTACAAAAATGTAACATGTATATATCAGAATGTGTGAAATACGTTATTTTGTGGATGCTTGTGTCTCCTTTCCTCTATTTTGCATCACCCAGTCAATAAAGTTAAAGAAAAAACAGCATCAATACACAAGATGTTCATTCTCATACATAAAATCACCCTTTCCAGAATGTTTAGATAATACTGATTTTATTTTAACATTTCATGTTGGTTTAATATGCTCATGGTTCCTTACTTTGGTTTGGTTCACAGTGCTATGCTCCTATTAGGAACCTCTCTCTGGAAGGAAAGCTGATTGTCAGTTCTTCACAGTTCTATTGATGGAATGCAAGAGAGATAACGTATTTTTCGGAGTATAAGATGCACCTTTCCACCCCCAAAAGAGGGTGAAAATTTGGGTGCGTCTTATACACCGAATGTAGCCTCTCAAACGGAGCTTTCAGAGGCTGAAAACAGCCTCTCAAACAGAGATTTCCGAGGCTGAAAAAAAAGGAAGGCGCAGAGCTCACAACCAACGAACTTGTTGCTAAAGTTCACCTCTGGGAACAGCTGATTGGGGGTATTCCAGGAGGCCGATCCACCCGCCAATCAGTTTTTTTCTTATTTTCCTCCCCCAAAATTAAGGGGCATCTTATACTCTGGTGCGTCTTATAGTCTGAAAAATACGGCAATTTTGATTTTTGATTGATGGATTGGTTGATTGATTTAGATTTTTTATTCCTGCCTTTATTACTTTTATAAGTAACTCAAGGTGGTGAACATAGTATTTTTTTTTCCTCCTCCTATTTTCCCCATAACAACAATCTTGCGAAGTGAGTTGGGCTGAGAGAAGGTGACTGGTCCAAAAATCAGCCAGACTGCTTTCGTGTCTAAGGCAGGACTAGAACTCACAGTCTCCTAGTTTGTAGCCTGGTACTTTAACCACTAAACCATATCCGCATATCATTTGATAAAACTAAATAGGAACTGGAGACTATATGGATTGGCTAGACTAACTGCTGTTTAGAGGGACCCATCTCTGGTGAAGCAAATTTAGGATTCAACCCATAATCCAACCATATTTACCAATATAGATTAGAAAGTTTTTCTAATGTAACCATAATTTTTTTTTATTTCATTCTCTTTTGGCAAACAGTCAAACATGAGCTATGCTTTAAAGCAAGCACAATTTATTGCAAGCAGAATATATAAAGCAAGCAGAATTATTTTCTTTTTCCAAACAGCTGGAGCCACAATGTTTTCACAGTGGTTTGCAGTAACTCTTATGTTTTAAAGGCACTGATTTTCCTGCTGCAGAGTTGGTCCTATTCTAAGCCAATAGCATATTTAAATCCTCACCAATTAAATCAATACAGCAGCGTTTCCTTCAAGGTGAGACCAAATAAACCTGTCTGAAGCCCTGAGAAATAGACTTTGCAGTATATTTTGAGTGCTAAGTGCCTTTCAGTCCAGAGATCTGCCATTAAATAATCATTAGCCATCATTCATTCTTCCTAAAAAGCTTAACATCTCAACTTGTCCAGCATCTACTAAAGTATTAGTATAGACTACAAAGTATTCATTAGCTTGTAGGGATGTGAATACACTTCACTTTAAAAATGTATTGCACACGATGCTTTGCACACAATGTTCCTCATCTTATTGTTTTTCAGGGATTTTTTTTAATTTGCTTCCCTTACATGGAAGGGTTAAAAGTGCTGGCAAGCTTTTATAAATGAAGTATCCCTTACCAGAAGCCTTGTCAAAATCTTCAAAAAAAATAATAATATTTGTTTGCCCATACATTTATGGATTGCTGTTTGGTTCCAATTTTATGTAGCTGGAGGAATTTTGATCCTTTGCTAATTTCAGTTTTTGATAAACTTTCAGAAAACAAATGCATACTACAACTCAATAAAAGATATCCATAGTATTTTAATGAGAGTCACCTATGCCATATCTTTCTTGATACTGGAGCACACTTTTAAACCTCTTAAAATTTCACAAAAAATAATCTAGGCGTTTTCTATCACTAATTTCAATATACTGTATTGAGACATTATTATAAAGGTCTGCGTTTGAGTTTCTGTCTGTATGCATATATGAATAATACTATATTGATGCAGGCCTTAGGTTTTTCTATTCACCTTGCATAGTCATGCTGAATAATATTATCACTTTCACAGGCTGACTTCTATGAATTATTTGTGGGTCAAAGGAAACATAATTTTACTTGGTTTTCAAGTGTGAATCCGTAAGCTGAATCCGTAAGTGAATCCGTAGTTTTGGATGGATGTATAAGTGCTTGTTAGGTAACAGCCTCTTAACAAAACGCACAATGACAATGAATGAAAACTGATCAATAGTAGTATATCAATATAAATAATGGTAATTGAAACATGGTATTTTATGACCAGATATCTTCTTTAAAAATGGGAAATAAACTGTTAATCGGCAAACATCGAGAGGCAGTTAAACAGTATGAAAAACAAAATATAAGTCAGATGAAACAAAAGAATAAAATAAAAACGCAATTCTATCTATTCTTTCCGCACAAGATTGCATGGGATCCATTTTATATGAACCATTTCGCAGTGTTCTTATTGCATTTTAAGGAAATGGTTACCTTCAACCATTTTAGTTTTTTTCCTCTGCAGTACTGTACAATGAAATACTTCCTGCATAGGAGAAGCAGGAAAACCTGCTCTTGTCAAGAGAAGGGTGTGTATGAAATTGAATTAAGGATAAAGCTGTACATTATTAATATTGGTATTACATTTAAAGAAATAAGGACATCAGCAGCACAGTTATGCAACAACAGAATTCTACCTTTTGTTTAACAAGACCAGAGATAGAATTTGAGCTAAATGAGTAGCCTTATAAGAAAAACTCAATTGCATATTTTATGGTGAACCTGAATACAGTTAAAGGATACATATTCATACCCTTAAGCCTGGCTTTTTATTTACTGTTCTGCTATATACGGGCTACAGTTAATCTAGCAAAATAAAGTAATCAAAATTTTGAAAACCCTCAACATGTGAAAATATTATTTTCAAATGGCACCAGCTCTTAAAGATATGCTAAATTACAAAAGGGGAAAAAAAAAGATCAATAAAAGCAATTCATCCTAGAGTATCAAACCGCACTACACAGTGGTAAAACCTCAATAAAGCCAGTATTCTGGGTTTTACATTCTGAAGCATGATTACTATTTTATTGAAAAGTATAAGAGTAACAAACTATTTTAAATTGCAATCATTTTGAAACCGAGTTGCAACTTATCCTGATTCTTTATGAACAGACCAGATTCTTATTGAAAATCAATGAGAAGGCAGGTAAAATTAGATAGCCATGATTTGCCAGGAAATCAATAAGAGATTGAGCAATATCAAAAAATAAAAATGGAGCGTCTCACAGACACTGAGAAAAAAATGAGTCAATAAAGAAAACGTTAATTTTTAACAAATGAAACTATTTTAAATACCACAAAACATCAAAGTTCATGTAAAAATTAAGTTTAATTAGCATTTTGCTTGTACACACATACGTACACACCCACATGTATATTTATGTGTATGTGTACATGTATGTGTATACACACACACACACATATATATACAAATATAAAATGGTAGCAATAAATCATGTGTACAACACAAAGACAAACTCTCTCTCTCACATACACAATTTGAGGAGTTATTTTTACAAAAGCTTTAAAACCAGAATACCAATCCAAACCAATAAACTAAATATAACTATTTCAATATATTTTCTGTAATAAGAAATTGGAAAAAAAAAACCAGACAAGAAATCTGCTTCATTTTAACTCTGAAAAGCTGTTGTTCCTGGAGTTAGAACTGCCTACATCTATGCATGTAATTAATACTGAGGTAATAAAAACGACGATATGCAATGGTCTATTATTTCTTCTGTAAAATTAAATTATATCACTTCCTGATCAATTAAGAGTCTCTTTTCAGAGTCTTTTTATGTATTTCTTCAGCCATGACTAGCAAGGTAAATTCTGACTGTGTGATAGTACAGACAGTGCACCAACAAAATTGTTCATTTTGAATAATTCTAGGAATTCAGCAGTGAGATGATATTGCTGCATCTCGTTAAATATATATTTAAAAAGAATCTTAAAACCATACTCCCAAAATAAAAGTCTAGCTTTGCTAGGGAATGACAGCAGTTTTGTTAGGCTGCATAAAATAAAAAAAATAAAAATAAAGGGGGAATGTTAAGAAAAATGGAAGATGAATTAAACATTCCTTAGTGGCAAATAAATGCCATTGAGAGAATAATCCTAAAAACTACTTTGCAAGGCAAAATAATGGATAGCATTTGATTTGTGGCTCGCTGAAAGTGTAAGGTTTTGTAAGTCACTGCAGTGTCAGTGATGCATTGCACACAGAAAGCTGGATCTGAGGATCTTTTCTTTGAACAGAATAAATTCTTTGTCAGAGGAATTTCTTGCAACAAAGAAATCTGGATCCAATCTATTCTTTTTATTTATCCCATATTTTTAATTGGCTAAGAAGCAATCTTCAAGTTTAATTATTTATGTTTTTATTATGTCACTCATTCTACACAAGAGAGATTTTAGGCATGAGATATCACATAGCTAATAGAATACAGAGTAACCATCCACATAAAATCCAGCTGAATAGCTATAATATATTATTTGCATACTTATAAAAATGACCCAAAAGCACTTGCTAAAGTTAAGTTTTCACTGTCATCCTGAAAAACAACATTGATGTGTAAGATGAAATTGGGGCGTGTTCCTTAGTTATCAAAAATAGCAAATCCTCTCTCCCAAATAAATTTAATACGCAAATCTCTCATTAAACTATGCATACATGCCCATCATGCTTTTCAAGATGGACAGCATTATGACAATAGTAATTCAAATAAATTAAAGATATGAAATAAGAAAAGAAATTATAGATAACTATACCAGTTATGGCAAATCTTTTTTGGCACTAATTGCCCAAACCGGAACGCGCATGCATGTGTGTGCATGTGTGCACGCCAGAGCGCTGGAAACCCGAAGACCAGCTGGCCGGCATGCGAATGACTGACCGGTTTTGGCCATTTTTCGGGCCATTTTCAGGGCAGTTTTGGGTCAATTTTCAGGCCAGTTTTTGGGCGATTTTCAAGTTTTTCAAAAAATGCCCCCCAAAGCTGTCTGAAAACGGCCCAAAAAATGGCCTGAAAATGGCTCGAAAAATAGCCAGTTTTTTGGCCGGTTTTGGACATTATTCAGACTGTTTTCAGGCGCCCCAGCATCTGCAAAGACCAGCTGGCCGGTGCACATGTGCTCGCTAGAAACCAGTAGACCAGCTGGCGATGGCATATGTGCCCACAGAGAGGGCTCTGCGTGCCACCTCTGGCATGTGTGCCATAGGTTCGCCATCACGGCTCTATACTAACAGAATTTTCTATACTTTTCCAACCCCTATTCTTTCAAACCATCCTTGCTTCTATCGCTTCATATCCTATTTTTTGTTCTTCAAAATGTTCATCTTTCTTTCTGTCCAACCACAGCTTCTTTTACTTTGCTCCTCCTCTCAACCCGTCTCCTCCCTCCTATTCATATTTTAGGATTTGTAGTTCGGTTTTCTGTTCTTTATGTGACCAACTACCTCTAAGTACTCAGTTTCTCATACTTAGTCTGTATGCATTCATTCTTGATTCCATCTCTTCTTGGAGATTCCATCTCTTGGATTCCATCTCTTAGAGATTCCATCTCTTCTTGGAGAGCTCTCACATATTTGAGTATCCATTCTCACTGCACTCATTTTATTTTTTATGTTTATTCTAACACCCAACTGACACAGCCACGTAACAAAGTAGGCAGAAGCACTCACTTATACACAATCATGTTTATTTATTTAAACATTAATTATTCATATCAATCCACATACGTCCCACTATTTATGTATTAGTGTTAACATATCAACTTTTCTGTCCAAAGTTTAGTAAACACTCTATCAATTTATCTATTTGTTCGTGCTTTTCATCATATACATATAACTTGCAAACAACCATTTTATTTATGCTGTCAAACACAACTATCTTGGTCTTTAATAAATTGATTTTCAGATCCATACTCCTCTTAGCATCATGCAATTTTTTCAAACATTACAATAATAATGCTATATAATGTATAATAATATTCACCTTACCTGCTTTCTGTAAATCAACTAATGATTTATTAAGACAGCCAGTTTGGTGTGGCAGTTAGCATGCTGGCCTAGAAACCAGGAGACTGTGAGTTCTAATCCTGCTTTAGGCACAAAAGCCAGCTGGGTGACTTCAGGCTAATCACTCTCTCTCAGCCCCCAACCAACCTCACAGGACTGTTGGTGTGCGGAAAGAGGAGGAGGAAGGAGTATTAGCTATGTTTGCTGTCTTGAGATACTTATAAAGTAATTAAAGTGGAATAAAAATCAATGGAAGAAAGAAAGACACATATTTTAATATTCCCAATTTTATGTATTTATGTATTATTCTAATTTATATAAACTGTAGTAGTTTACAAACAATTACAAATAGTCTTTGGTTAATGACATTAATAGGGTTAGTTTGTAATACTGGGATAGATAGAAGAAGAGAAGAGCTAGGAGCAAGATAGTTACACACTTATAACAATAGGTGCACCATTGGAAGATCTAAAGAATCAAGTTGGGGACAGGACACCCAGGGAAAGTCCGTCTATGTTGTTTATGTATCACAATTATTCCAACCCATATCTCTAAAATATTCCTTCCAGCACCTTCACTTCAGTTTTATCCCAAATGATGTCACTGTATTATTATTTTTAATTCTATTCACTTTGCTGGAAGTTTTTTGTTTAGGCCCATTTACCCACTTCCAAAAGAGTATTTTTATTTCCATCAACATTGCACTATATATATATATGTGTGTTCTTTTAATCATAACTACTCCTTCATCTATTTGATTGCAGCCATTGCAGCTATCTGCCTTCTATAAACATTACACACAATTTTTCTCTCATCATTTTTTTTTTGCAACAATCATTCTTTTATGTGCATTTTTCTTCCATAGCATTATTTACTTCAACATTTCACAAAGGTTTATTTTTACATATTTTGTATTAGCATAACTTCAAACGTTTTGCTAGTCTGTAACATGATTTTTCCACTTCATTCTAAGCATCTTTCCTCAAGTTCATCTTCCTTTATTCTGTTAAATAAATCCATCCATTTTCCAGGGTCATCGTCCCCACAATAGAGGACTCATTCTTTCTTTTGCTGCAATTGTTCTCCTTTCACTCTTATTTCTTTCATTTCTTTCCTTTTCTTCCATGTTCATTTTCCCCAAATCTGTTTCTGGTACCCCAGATTCAGAATCTCTCATTACATTTGTAGCCTTAACTTATTCTGTTAATTTTTTTTTATCATAAACAATTACATCAATGATGCTTTTAGATTTCTACTTACTTTTTTGCCTTGTGGATCAATTAGACTAAAACTGAAAGGGACCTTGGAGGTCTTCTAGTCCAATCCCCTGCTCAAGCAGGAGACCCTACACAAGTGACTGCCCAGTCTCTTCTTAAAGACCTCCAGTGATGAAGCACCCACAGCTTCTGAAGGCTAGCTTTTCCACTGGTTAATTGTCCTCACTGTTAGGAAGTTTCTCCTTAATTCCAGGTTGCTTCTCTCCTTGATTAGTTTCC
>JANHFK010009255.1:190890-204640 GCA_036250565.1 Sibynophis collaris | reverse complement strand
GATAGATAGATAGATAGATAGATAGATAGATAGATAGATAGATAGATAGATAGATAGATAGATAGATAGATAAGCAACGATCTCTACCCAAACAAGGTAGGTTTGTTTGTCAAGATTTTATTTGCAATTATTTAACAACTATTATTTATTTATTTATAAATTTATAAATGTATATACTTTATGTATACATTTTACACACTGCTCAATTCCAACACAGGGGATAGGAATAGATGATGAGCCCAGTTCAGTTCTGATAGTCAGAAGTTTTGAATTTTATCCTTTTTTTCTATTTTCATATCTGGTTCTGTCTGGCTGACTTAGCAAAAATATACCAATATACAGATCCTACAAATCTGAGATCTGTCCTCCCATATTTTAGAGCACAGAATATTTTAATCTATGACCATACTGCTTCTTTAAGTTGAGGTCATTAAATCTGTCAACAAGAAGTAGTGATATAGTATTATAATCTCAGATTTTGACAATGTCAGTGACTTTTGACCTTTTCTTTTATTATGTGGTCAGCTATGCTGACCAAAGAAAGCTGAAACTAATCTTTCAGACACAAAAGCTGCAAATAGTGCTTTTCTATTTCATGAGAAATGTAATTCAAATGTAGAACTCTCATATATGCATTAAAAATTATTATAAAAGAAATTTAAAGCATATAAATAGTAGATTAAGAGACACACTGCTGCTTACTAGAATTGTACTATTCCTTTATCTCATTTCAGGTAAGTTCATTCTAGGTGATATATTTCCTGTGTGCATTAACTAAGGTAGAGCATATGACAGCTATTAGAACAACTGGATTACTAAATAATTAATTTGTTTTAGTTACTGATAATGCTGCACTTCATTTTTCACATTTATTTTATCAGGATATATAATTGGAGGCTATAAATTATATATCCTGCATCAGATACAATTGTCCATATAACTAGTCCCTTTCTACGGACAACAGAATTTTCAAGGAATGGAAGTGGAACTGATTTGCTTTGATTTTAGTCATAAAAAATGTTGACTGATTTGGTAAAAACTATGACACATTCTCATCGGGAAGTGAATCAATAGCATTTAAAATATAAATATATAAGTTCAGAGAAATGGAATGAAAACACCACATTTCAATAGGATTATATTTATCAATGCAATTATATTTGAAACAGTCTTTTGCAACTAATAGCCTGATCCTGAGAGAAACAGTAATCTAGTAATAGTCCGATCCTGAGACCAACATTATAAACATCTAACCAATGCTGAACATCTTACACTTTTAAAAAAAAAACAGTTTGATAATGCAGTTATCAGTCAAAAGTAAGAATGTCCAGCACAGTGGCCATATTCTAAAAAATAATATGCATAGATCAGAAATTACTACAGACTTATTAATTTATAATTTGGTTTCATGAATTTATATCTGACCTCATCCAAATCAGGCAGTTCTCAATAAACATATAAAATATAGAAAGCTGTCAAGTCCAAAGCATAAACTTGCACATTAATTATATAGCAGTATTGCTTTGAATGAATAGGAACCATCACTCAGCAATCACAAAATGTGGGAAATCATCAAAACACCAATGGATTTACTGCCCCATGTTTTGTGGCGCAAATACTCAGTCTAACTACTAACTAAATCTTATTTCTTTTCAATTGCCACCAAAATAAGATTTATAGTGATAATGGTTTCAATGTATATGCCTACATGATTTTTGTACTGTAATTTATATAGGCATCTAGTCAACAGAAATACAGTTGCCTTTGAAAATTTGTACAAAAATCTATATACTGCTCAATCAACTAACAAGGTCCAAGAGAGAGCATATACAATCTCTCGTTTTATTAGTTTTTAAAGAAATCTTGTAGTCATGTAAATTGTGAACTAAAAAACCTTTTATTTCAGTACACCTACTATTGATAGCTTAAACGAGAGGAAAATCGATTAGTGAAAGAAATGAGACATTTGACATATTCCTTTATAAATGCCATTATGCAGATTCTCTCCCTTTGGATAAAAAGGGAAAAAGTCATTAAGTTGCTGTCTTATTCCTTCAGAGTGCATCCCTAACCAAAGTGAAGCTTTAACTGAGTAAAACTTGATTTGCTCACAAATATTTTGCCTTTCCCTTTGTTAACTTTCCCACTGTGCAATAAGTACTTATTTTACTCCACAAAAAAAGTAGACAGATCAACCTATTCTCCAAAGGACTTGAAGGCAAACAAGAAGCAATGGATGGAAGCCAATCAAGGAGAGAACCAACCTAAAATTAAGGATAAATTTCCTGACACTGAGAACAATTAATCAGTGGGCTGACTTATGGGTGCTCCAGCACTGGAGGTTTTTAAAAAGAGATTGGACAACCATTTGTCTGAAATGGTTAGACTAGAAGAGCTCCAGGTTCCTTCCAATTCTGTTATTCTGTTAAACACTATGTACATTGCTTACATAACATGTTTTTAGAGTCTCAACATCTTTTTTACATCGTGGTGACCAAAACTGAATGCAATTTAACAGAATACAACTGAATCTTTGCAATGACATGTTTATAAAGTGAAATACATCTAGATATAGTAATTCCTGAAAGAACTTCACAATGAAATTTCAGATGCAAATGCTTTATTGTAAAACATTGTTCAAAATGGAGGGATGTTGACTGCAAGTTGTGAAATACCAAGAGCAGAGTGTCAGTGGGATTATACAGACTATGACACTTACCTGTTGAGATGTCCTCGTCAACCAGATCATGTTCTTCTTCTTGAATTTTGGCTTCAGGTCCTGATTGTTCGGGGGTAACATTAACGGTCTGAATGTTTTCTGCCGTCACTCCAGCTGAAACAGCAAGACACAAAACATTAAACCCATTTGTAATTTTCTCTGAATTAGAGAAAACATATTTAAACTTTATATTATGCATTTATCGTATTGATATGAGATTGGATATCCTAATAAAATCAGTGAATTGATATCTCTTTGTCTAGGTTTTCTAAACTTTGACCAGACTTCAAGATTTCTTGGGCTTCTGAACCTTGTCAAGATCTAATTAATAAACTTAGGGGTAATATAGAGCTAATGGCAAACAAAAACGGTACTTCCTGCATAGGAAGCAATGTTCTCACAATCTGGATGGATAAAAGTTCTACCTTAAAACGAGGCTCACATTTAAGAACAAGAAACTTTGTAACTGACGATTGCTCCATCCTTAGTGAAAACCAGCCAAGATATAAAAGTACATTAGTCCTGTTGGTAACTTTGCTTCCCATCTGTTTGTTGTTCCTAACTTTTCCTTCTATCCATCTGTTCCCTCACTCTCTGCAGAAAAAGGCATATGGCATGCTTGTAAGGGCAGAGATCTTCAATTAGGGCAAGGACATGCAAACTGCCTTGTAAACCTAGGACACTGTATGGTAAGTACAATAAATGCACTTCAAAATAGCACAACTATGCTTGTTGTTTTATATTTTACTCCATTAGTGATTTAGTAGCACAGAAGGGGTTAGGTTCCTTTTTTTAAGAGTTTATTTTAAAGAAAAGAGAGGCTGTATAAAGATAATGCGTATCTTCTAGATTCAGTACCAAAGCAGACTGTCATATCTCCACTATGAGAGCTAGAATTGGCGAAACCAAAGGGCTTGAGAGCATAGTCATCCATTTCAATGAAAATGCACAGATGCCAACCACACCTTCCACTTAAAAATCCATGGTCAAGAGAAAGAGATAAGATTTGAGCTTTCAGACTGCTATAGCCCGACTCCTACAGTGCATGCGATTTTCTACGTGTTAATGGATTTTCTCTCAAATGGTCTTGCCAAAAGTTGTGTGCTACCTATAAGACTTCTAACTTAATTATCCATCGGACAGAAGCCAGACAAGTTACATCTCTAAACAATGCAACAAACCTAAAATGCTCAAACACAACCCAATCTAAAACGCTCAAGGCCAGATAGGTGAAAAATAACATCAAAAACCAATTCGCCCAATTTGGGCAGGGGTCTCAGTGCTGAACACACTGCCCAATGATGGCTTTCCGATGTTTTAGACTAGGGTCCACCTCAGCCTACCAGGCGCTGACAGAAATTAAACCTGAAATCTTTTGCATTCAAAATGAATGTCCCTCCCCTTCCCGCCCCCCATCACCACTCTGTTATAAAAAGGTGTGATGGCTCAGTGGCTTAATGACACTGGAGATGGTGTCTGCTCCAACGGTTCGAGTCCTGGCACTGCATGGCAGCGTGCGCTCCCATCACTCGCCTCAGCTTTTGCCCACCTAGCATTTCGAAAGCATGTTCTATGCGAGTACATAACTAGGTACCACTCCGGTGGGAAGATGAGTTGGGGCTCTGTGCAGGCAGTCAAGTGCCTGCCGGCTCTGAAACTTCCTGGCTGTGGCGCCTGTTTGTGAGGTTGCTCCAGGGAGGGAGGGGGCCATGGATGATGCTGCAGGAAGAGACACTTGACTTTTTCTCTGGTGTGAAATTAATTCACCCTCCTGTGGTGTATCTTGGGAAGCACGCGGGCATTTCCTACAACAGAGCTGGTACCTTGGCAGCCAAACTATTACTCTACAATAGCATTGTGGTCTCCTGGCTAATGTGACACCATATGCTAACAACAACAAAAACAACAACAATACTACTCCCTTATAATTCTTTCCTATGTTGCTCAAAAGATTCTCCCAAAGGAAAGGAATTCTACTATTAGGGAATCCAAGTATTTCACTTTCATCTGACCTTTACTCATTGGATAAACTCAAAATCCTATTCCAGGCTATGGAGGAGGAGGAGGAGGCATTCTTGAAAAAGGTATGCGGGAAGCAATTAAGATGCCATCATATGGATGAATTCCTCCTAAACTTCCCCAGCACAATTTATTATTATTGTAAAACAGATTTATATCCTGCTTTTCCTCTAGGAGCTCAAGGCAATGTGCAGACCACATTCCTTCTACCATTTTTCCCTTACAGTAAGTTGGGCAGAGAAATAGTGACTTATACAGAAGAAACCACTGATCTATACTAATCAGAGCTACCAATTGGATAGCAGAACATGCAATAATGTTACTTAGAAAGCATTATCAACTTCCACAGAACGCAGTGCTTACATTAGTTTATATTTAACACTGAAAAGCCAGGGCATATTATTTATTATTCATAAAGCAAATCTGTCAGATTTCTTCTGAACCTCCATGAGGGAAAAAAATCATAAATAATAAAAAATAAATAAACCCAGCCACAGCATTGGAGACAGAAGGGAGGAGGTGAAAGGTAAAAAGAAGAGAGAAATGTGAAAAACAGAAATAAATCAGATGAAGACAGACTGTGAAATACAGGTCCTTTTTTGAAATAAAGTCAATGAACAAAAGCATGCATTACCCAGCCTTACCTCCCTAGTCTTCAGTGCTTTTTTAGATACCCGGTTAAGTAAAGTTAACTGTAAGAACCATTTTGCTCAGTTACAAGATTTTACATGGGACAATTACAAGATATTTACCTATTTGCACATTAACAACAATGCAGAAGGACTGCCGAAACCATAGTTTGGCTGTTTAGAAATAGCAATACTTTTTGTCAATGGTGCGGTCATAATATTTATTCATTTAATTCAATGTAGGCTCCGCCCTACTTCAAACTGACTTGGACAGCCTGAAATATAAACAAACCGCGAAAAAAGCACAATACCAGACAAGATGGGATCTGATTGCTCCATCTAAACATAAACAAAAGTACATCCGCATCAAATCAAAGCTAATCGGTTTAGCAATAAATGAAAATAATACTTTTTTCCATTCAGAAAATAAAAGAAACTAATACTTTTCAGTAATCATCTGATTAAATGGCTTGAATACTAATATACTGCAGATGTTTTAAAACTCTTCTAAACATCTGTAGCTGAATTCTATTTTATCAAAGCAACACAGGTCAACTTCAAGAATCCTTTGAAGTCATCTGGTTGTTGCCAGCAATAGAAAGTATTTAAACCAGTGATGGCTAACCTTTTTGCCGTTGCGTGCCAAAAGCGGGGGGTGCACGGGCAGACACCCATAATTCAATGCACCTTTGCCGACTGGCCATGCCCATTTCATTGGCCCTCTGGAGGCCAGAAACTGCCTGTTTGCCAACTTCTGGTTGTACCGGAAGGCCCATTTTTCTCTTTCCCCAGGCTCCAGAGGCTTTCTAGGAGCCTGGGGAAGGAGAAAACGGCCTTCCCCACACCCCCAGAAACCCTCCAGAGGTCTGAAACAGCCTGCTTCCTGACTTCCGATGGGCCTGGAAGGCCCAAAAATCAGTTGGCTGATGCACGCATATGAGCTGCAGCTGAGCTGGGGCAAAGCTCGCATGCCCACTGATATGGCTCCGCGTGCCACCTATGGCAAGTGTGCCATAGGTTCGCCATCACGGATTTAGGCAGTGCCTTAATATTTGGTTCTGAGTCATAAGCAAAAAATCACAACCCTGCATGTAAACAGTGTTCAACTTCTCTAGATGTACCTTTAAGTGCCAAATGTGCAATCAAATACTGCACATTTGTGTCTCTAAACATCCAGAGAAAGGGAGCAGCTCAGATCTGGACCATCAGGGAGAATGATATTAATTGGACAAGTGTTAATTACATCATTGTCACAAAAGGCTAACCCCTCTGTAAGAAAGGAAGCTGGGGGACAGAGAACTTGGCAGTTCTCTAGCTGGAAAGAACTAACATGTCAATGTCAATCAGGTGTTTTTTGAAGCCCTCAAGAGAATGGCTATACATTTATTGACTTGGAAAAGCAGAAGAAAAAGGCCTAGAGTTTAAACCTTGGAGCACGGACTTGGTTTCTATGTATGGCCGTGGAACATCTGTGCCTATATAGACATCATGTCTGGTTGCAAAAGAGAATAATCCATAATCCATATCTTCTGCTAAGAAATCTAATTCCTAAATAAAGAGTAAGGGTCTGGAGTGCTGAGATTTAGCAGTACAGCTTGATGTGCATCCTGACAAATCTACCAGATTTGCAGTTTCATGCCAGCAAGCCATCATCTAAAAAAATTTAGACCACAATCCCAGAAAGCAAATCTCTCTATCTTTCACTTTTTAGTTCTCTTACATGGATTGGAAGGATTCTTAAACTTCTTCCCTTCCTCGGTTTTCAAAGTTCAGAGCTGCTCTTTGTGGTATCATCTGTCCCCACATAGATTATAAGAAAAGGATAATTGTCAGAAGATTTGACAAGCTTTCAAAGTTGCTCTGTCACATCCCTGATGCTTGTACTTGACAGGAAGCTGATTTTATAAGTTTATGGGTAAAATCTGCAGATATTTTTTAGCTCTTCATAGTATTGAGCCACTAAGAACCAGAACTCTTTTTCTTTTTCTACAAATTTCCTCTGACCTTCCTTCCTTCCTTCCTTCCTTCCTTCCTTCCTTCCTTCCTTCCTTCCTTCCTTCCTTCCTTCCTTCCCTTCCCTTCCCTTCCCTCCTTTCCTTCCTTCCACCCAGATTTCTGAAGTTCAAAGTTGCTCTTTTTCATATCATCTGCCCCCACATAACTTATAACAAAAGAATAATTGTCAGAAACTTGACAAGCTTTTGAAATTGTTCTATGACATCCCTGATCCTTGCCTCTGATTTTTACAAGTTTGTGGTTATAATCTGCATTTTTTTTAGTTTCTCACAGTGGTGAGCCAATACATATCAGAACACACACAGTGTGTGTGTGTGTGTGTGTGTGTGTGTGTGTCACTCTCTCAATGCTAAGAACCATGGTATACTATGTCTTCTGCTAAGAATCTAGGGCCTATTTCTGTAGGAGAGCCTGAAAGTTGTTTCTCCATTCCAATGGAATAGAATTCTCAATAAGCAGAGGACAAATAGACTGAGACATAGGTAACTAATTTTCTCTAGCAGAGATTAACGTAACTTTATTTATTTATTAAATTTGTTTACTACTCATCACGCAGCAAGGCGACTCCGGGTAGCTTACAAAACTGTAACATACACACCATATATATTTTAAAGCCAACCATGTTTCTTAACTGTAAACGTATTCAGGAACCTTGCAAGAGACCAACATCTTCTGTAGGACTCAGCAAGTAACTGAGTTTAAAAACATCTGGGCGAAGGCTGGCCATGCCCGATACAGAAACAGAAAGCTTTTCTCGGTTGTGTCACTTATCAGTGGTTGTTATCTCTCAACTGAAGCCAGAGAGGTTAGTTTCAATTATTACTTTTTTATCATTTACATTTCGGCATTAAGTCTAAACCTCTGAAACTGAAGCCTTGTCACATGCATTTTATCCAGTTGAATGTTCGTGTACAGATGCAAAAATTAAACTAAAAGCACTTAAGGGTTTTAAAGACAGAAAGTTGAGATCCCCTGATTTTTACGGAGAGACAAATGCAAAGGTGAAGAATCGTTAACTGAAAACCAACATGCATACAGTACTTGAAGTCATCGCTTCTGCACATCTACCGGTAACTGTGCACAGGACTGGAGCTTCCATTCAAATACAAAGGGGCAGAAGCATAATTGCAATAAATAGATAATAATTTAAATCTTCCAGATGTGGTTGAAGAAAAACAAATTCGGATCGATGAATTCATCAAGAGGTGTGTGTGTTAGTACGTGATGGCGGAAGCAATTGGCACACATATCTGAATAAATAAGAATGTGCTAATATTGAAAGATGCAAGACTTTCCGTGGTTTATTTTCAGACAGAAGGTTTGTATTTATTGGAAACAGATTTCTGCAGTGACTGACCAGTGCTGCCCCACACTCCATGACAGACAGACTGCCTGCTTCACATTAATTCACTTCACACTATTTCTATCGATCCACAGTCAGTTCCCCAGTCTCTCTGCACACATTGCCTGTCTGGCTGCCTACATCCACATCAGCACATATACACAAAGGCCACAGAAAGATAACCTTTTGCTTTCCATTAAAGACACAGTAGCCATTTTTTTTTCTATCTGCAGCAACATCAGACATATAAATATACCGGAGTTTCTATTACGTGCTGGACAAATCGAGTACTCAAAGATTTCAAATACATTCCAATGTTGCTGTCTTAAGAAAACAAAACAAAAAACCCCCAGCGTTTTTCACATTTTTAAAGAAAAGATGTTACTTTGGTCAAAAAAAAAAAAAAGACAGAGAAGTATCAGGGCAGCTTGGATGGAAGGGAAAAAGTGGAACAATAGATGCAACAGAAAAGAAAGTGTCATGATATACAGTATTGCAGTCTGAAGCATTAACCTGAAACACAGATGAATCTGGATTGTCTCTTTCGGTATGAGATTTTTCTAAGATTCATGTGAATTTAAATGCATAGCCAAATCCAAAACATGCTTTTTTTTAGCCGAAATATAATCGTGCAGTAATTGTTAAGAATTGGACATACAAAAAACATATAAATGCACTGCTTGTATGTAAACACGGACATTAGAAGATCGCTTGGGAATGCTAGTGGCTTTTATTCCCAACGAAATAAGCAGAAAAATCATAACAATCTAAGAACTATAATCAAGTACTGATATACATATATTCACCAACCAAAATGTTGATGACAACTAATGCTGGGTTTTAGGGGTCCCAATAAATAGATTTGGTATTCAAACTCCGTTTAGAACACATTGTTTGTACCCGCATATCCACAGATTGGTCAATTAACCCCTGTCTTTCTGGGCTTGCACACTAATCCATTACAGGTAGTCCTTGACTTACAACCATTCGTTTAATGACCGTTTGAATTTACAATGACACTGGAAAAAGTAACTAATCACCGATTTTCACACTTATGACCCCTGCAGCAAGTCCGTGTTCACATGATCAAAATCCGGACGCTGACTCATATTTATGATGGTTGCAGTGTCCCAACTATCTGCGACCTTTTGACAAGTCAACGGGGAAGCAGATTCACTTAACAACCATGTTACTAACTTATCAAGACCAGCGATTCACTTAACAACCATGGAAAGAAAGGTTATAAAATGGTATGAAACTTGCTTAACAACTGTTTTGCTTAGGATCAATTGTGGTCGAGAACTATTTGTATTATGGCTAACTTTGTATAACTTGCTAGGCCAAGCTTCCCAATCCTGGATGTTCTAGGGAAGTATGAATTCTCAGCAATACCCTTCCTAAGTGGGAAATTTTAAGAGCTGAAGTGTTTGTTATCTACAGGACATGTAAGGTGGGAAAGGCTATGGGGAGTTAAAATCTACCTGCCTGTTTGTGGACTGTTGCATTCCTAATATCAGGTGCTTTGAAATTAGCATATATTTTTAAAATACTGTTCCCAATCCTTGTCTAAGGTAAATCTAACAAATCAATATTTGACTTAGAATTAAGGGTCACTGAAATATTTCAGCCAACTTTCAGAAATGACAAAATCAGTCAGAGTCTTTGCTCGGTTAACTGCCAAATGAGAGAAAATCCCCGTGTTTCTGAGGCCGCCAACTATTTGTTTGTTGTTGGTTCGTTTGTAAACTGAACAGCAGTTAGAAGCGCCATCAAAATAAATATATCGTAGATTAATCATACAATTTTAAAGATGCAAATACTATACTATAAAGCAGGGGTGTCAAACTGGATTTTGTCGAAGGCCGGATCAGCATTGTAGTTCTCTGCGGAACTACAGGAACTACAGGAACTCTGCGGAATCCTGAGGAGGATAAGGGGGGCAGACGGAACAGATGTCTCCTGCAGCACTTTGCCGGCCAAAACGGGGCATGGGGCGGACACGTGACCCCCCCTGCACCCCACTTTGGTCAGCAGAGTGCTGCAGGAGGCCATCCAGGCTGAAAATGGGGCACGGGGGGCCTCACGTGGCCCTCACACACCCTGTTTTGGCTGCCAGAAGCAACGCAGGCTGGTCCTTTGCTATTTCCAGGCTGGCCCCACGGGCCAGATTTAAGCACCCCGTGGCCTGATGCGTCCCTTGGGCCTTGAATGACACCCCTGCTATAGAGGATGCTGTCACAAATGGGACTGCAGTGTTAAGGCCAAAAAGGATAATGAAATGGAGAAGCCCTAGCATTAGAAAGCTGAGGAACCCCTGCCTTTATATTAAAACTTTACAGTATGCATAACCCATTCTAAAATCCAGATTGCCAACAAGGCTCTATTTTTCTCAATAGTAGTGGATTTTTCTTTTGTAAAAAGATGAACAACTATCAAAAACCACAACGGAAACAAAGAGCTTTCATCTCTCGGACAAAACAAGATTATGCTATATGGAAATCTTGAAGGTGGGGAGTTTAAACAAAAATCAATCATCAAGACACTAAAAGCTTTGTAAAACTTCACTGATGAAAGCGATAAAATTACTAGGTATTTGAACTGTTTACTCTGGAGTACACTTTCATTTTAGTACATGATGTAGCATGGAGATGTATGCATTCAGACGTAGCAATGAGTTTGATGAGGACTGTTCCCACAATTATAGCATTCACTATACTGCTATTCAATGGTTTTGATTACCAATTAATATATTTCATTTAATAACCCAAAGGTTCTTTTTCAAGAGGCAACTGGACTTTCTAATTTTTCTTTGAAGACGTTTCACTTCTTATCCAAGAAGCATCTTCAGCTCTGACTGGATGGTGGGGAATGGGAGGATTTATACCTGAAGAAGCTTCTTGGATGAAAAGCGAAACATCTTCAAAGAAAAAACAGAAAGTCCAGTTGCCTCTTGAAAAAGCACCTTTGGGTCATTTAACAAATGTTTCATTGAGCAACAGAAATTTTGGGGTCATTTATGGACATAAGTTGAGGACCACCTATAAAAGACTACTATTTGGCAACACTAATAATTGGATTGTGTGTGTTATTTTCTCATAATTTTCTTACTAAAAGTTGTTCAGAACATTGTTTTCTCATTCTTCTGTTTATCTTTATTATTGTTATATTTTTTTTGCTCTCTAATTTTTATTTGTTTGTTTGACTTCTCATTCTTTTCATCTATGCAGCCATGACAACTGAATTGGCAGCTACCATTTTGTTTTCCCATACTTGTCTAGGAACATGGTATTGTTCTTAGGAATTCTAGAATGAAAATAGCAACCATCATTTCCCTTCTGGATGCTTTCAGAAGACATAACATCTAGCATGTTCTTAACTCATGCTACAATGAAGATACTGCCATGGAAGATACTTTCTTATACCAGGAAAAAAAAACAAGTGTTCCCAGTGGAGTGGTGTTATATTGGATCATAGAAATGAACTTATCCATGCCCATATCTGTTTATTAAGCATTTTACATCAGAAGTACATCCCTAACACATCATAAAGAGTGAATTAAACCGAAGAAGAAAGGCTAATAAAAAAGTAGAACATCATCTATCCATTTCTTCTAAGCATAAATTCATAATAATTTCTGTCAACCAACACTATTAGGTTGGCCAGTGGTTCTTAAAAATATCACACATTCTAAACCTTTGCTTGCAATCATACTTCACGCTTGCTAGCCTACATCTCAGATTCCATATGTCACTGCTGGAAAGAACATGAAATAGTGACTCTAGTCATTATGCAGTGTCTGAAGATGTTAGCCTAGGAATATTTATTCAAATAGCATAAACTGCTTGCTCATGGTGAAAAGGCCTATTTTTCTTTCCACTTCTTATTTAAACTAAGAAGCAAATAATAAACATGAAGTGTGTGTGTGTGTGTGTATGGGGAGGGATTTTGGCTGGAGACAAATGCTTTTTATGAAGAGTTGAAATTAAACAGGCATCCCAAAATGTATGAATAAGATGTGGTATAAATCATGTAGAATTTTTATTAAAAGCTTTGTCAGTTGTTAAAGTCAGTCATAGGGAGCTGTTGGTCATGAAAAAGGATTTTGAGAAACTTTGAAATTGAGATCTGAATGCCAGGGATGATGGAAAACTGGAGAAACAAACACATCTCCAGTATCTTCTACATTTCTCTTCTGTCTCCTTAAAACTTGCCAGATTCTCATTTCTCTAAACTTGCAATGTTATGGCATGATATACCGTGGTCCTTTATATTCATCAGGAGTTTGATGGATGTGCAATAAGAATGGATAGCTGGGAGTGGAGAACTCAAAATTAAAATCCTAAGAGTGGTGAATTGCCAGGAGATTTATTTTTTTTCCCTTGTCATCCTTGCAATATATTATTCTCTTTGTTCTCTGCTTATTAATTCTTGAGTCGTTAATGGCATAATTTACTTTGCAAATTGCAATCATTTTAATTATTCATTTGTAAAACTTAAAGTGATAATAACGCAGAGAGAGTATTTCAAACCAGGGAATCCTCTTTCCAGATAAAGAACAGCCAATGGCCATGCAGTCGGCATCTGGAAGATGTTGAGTGATTTTAATACGTGTCCAGAATATTTTGAAGTTTTGCAAAGTCTTCTTGAGAACTATTTAACAGAACAAATGCTGTCTTTCTAAAGCATCCTGCACAATTAGCAGAAACTGTTTTGTTAAATATGTGCTTATGTGCCCTGTTTACGAGAATATATATAAGCTCAGGATTGAACTGTGAAATGCTCTCTGAGCTTGGTTGTTTGCCTGTAGACATATGATGATAAGGGAGCATCATCAGAGCATTGATAATGTTACCTACTCAGTCATGAAATGTCTGTAAGCAAACAACCAAGTTCAGAGAGAATCAAGGACTCCATATTTGACATATGTGTAGGATTGACATGAAATAAGAATGATTTTTTGATGTTATCTAGTTTTCTATAAGCAAGTAAGCAAGCAAACTAACAAATAAAATTGTAACATATAGA
>JANHFK010009255.1:50329-66647 GCA_036250565.1 Sibynophis collaris | reverse complement strand
CCACAGAAAATCCTATGCAAATAGATATAAATTCAACTAGAGTATTTATCTCTGTATCACCAGTCTTCCTAAAAAAAATAACTATACTATATGATGTGAAAGTAATAAATCTAGCTTGGTTTATTATGTCTGAAACATCCAATGTAAAAAAAAAATCCCTAAAAACTTTGATTTGTACATAAAAATGTTTTTATTCCTGTATTGGAAGCAACGTTGGATAACAGGCAATATAATAATCTGCAACTACAATGTAATTTCAGTCTTTTTTTTAATTGCCTGAAGAGCAGATATCATACAATTTTAAAACTGCCAAATGTGCATAAAATGGAACATTTTAATTGCAGAAAACTTTCTGGCCCACCTCTCCAGCTGGTGTTTGAGTTGAAAATGTCCAGCACCAATTTAAGAATGCTGTTTCTTACCTTTAAAGATTTACATGGGTTGGAGTCAAGAAACACTTTTCACTTTATCAACTTGGGCACTTTTTAAGATCAGGAGCAGAAGGTTTCCCCTGCATCCTTGTCTGAGGTAACTCCACTGTTTTAAAACAAGGCAGATAACTTTTTCTACAAAGGCTCCATATTTATGGAATGCTCACCATGTGGAATACATTGAGTTGTATTTCTGTGAAGTTTTAAGAAATCCATAAAGATCTATTAAGACATCCCAATTTTCCCTGAGCATATTCTGCTTGGTTTTATTATATATATGATCTTGTGTTTTTAGGTTTCTGTTTAGAAGTATTTTAAAGAAAAAGCTGATTAAAAAACAGTGGTTAGATTGTCTTCCTTCATCTAGAGGCAGTAAATGTGTGAAACCTACAGAAAAAGCTCTATAAAAGACATAAGAGTGT
Organism: Sibynophis collaris; assembly: GCA_036250565.1. NCBI lineage: Eukaryota > Metazoa > Chordata > Lepidosauria > Squamata > Sibynophiidae > Sibynophis > Sibynophis collaris. Next base: position 65,794 of record JANHFK010009255.1, on the reverse strand, counting down.
TTTAAAAACCAATTAATATGCACTCAAGAAAAAAAGAGTATATTTCATTTCCACTGCAGACTTGCAGACTTTGCAATGCTAGGTCATCCAGAAGACCCCACTATTCCAAAACATGTCAGGTGTGGACTGCAGTTATCAAAACACTGTCCAGCTCTCTATTAAGGGAACTATATGTCTGTATTTTATCCAGCACAGAAATTGGTGATCATCTGGCTCCCCACACAAAGTTAAGAATGCCTTATCTTCATATGCTGTGCTGGCTCAGCATACTGTTTTGGAGATGAGCAAGCTGTTTAGAAAAGGCATTTTTAGTCTATATTAGCAATTCACTTTAAGGCACACAAAGGCAGCTGAGTCAGTCAGCATTCAGTGGTAAGTTACAGCAATTCTCTATCATGGAGACCAGGCATTAATATTCTCTAAAATACTGCTGAATCCACAGACATATACAAAGAAGATGGGAAGTTGCATAGTATCTTGTAAACACATCTGTCAGATGGACAGTCTTTTGAATGATTACAGTAAGAATATTTTCTGTTGTTAACATAGTGAAGAAGCTTTTTCTCTAAAGAATGTACTAGGAATGCATAAACAATAACTAAATTCATTTAATTTTGCTCCCCCGTTTTATTGCAGGATAGCTGATACAGAATTCTTTAAGCCAACTTTCTCTGGTCTAATATTCTATAGAAGTGCTTGATGCTACTTATCAATAAATATCATAGAATTATAAAGCTGGACAGGGTCATTTAGATGACAGAATCCAACCCTCTGATCAATAAAATATAATGGACCTTAAATTCATTATTTATTGCTATGATCTATTATTCTGCTTCACTCATATCAAATCTAATCAGCCAGCAAGTTACATAATAAAGGTTATATAAGAAAAAAATAACAAGAGTATCTTCTAATACAGTGTAATGTCCATCACCCTACATGTATCTCAGAACTGTAAAAATAAAATTCAAGGGCCTCCCAGAGTAGACAAGTTTTAAAAAGTCTCCAGAAGAATCTTTGAGCTAGCATTCCTACAGGAGGGGAGGTTCTAGCAAGAATGCCTGCTTCAGTGTTTCTTTTATTTGACATCCTGATAGGTAGGATGAACTGGAGACCCAGTTTTTATGCCGCAGATAGGCATCTGCTACCAGATACAGCCAGTATCATAAACCAGCCCCATAAATAGTGCATCGAAATAAACCAGTAGATAATGTAATGTCATAGCTGTAGCATCATGTGATGTTATCAAGCCTAGCCTACAAGCAACAAGCAGCCACAATTTGCAACAGCCTAATTTTATGAGCCATGATGGCACAGTGGTTAGAATGCAGTATTGCAGGCTAACTCACTGCTCACTTCCAGGATTTCGATTCCGACTAGCTCAAGGTTGACTCAGCCTTCCACCCTTCTGAGGTAAGTAAAATGAGAACAGATTGTTGGGGGCAATATGCTGACTCTGTAAACTGCCTGGAGAGAGCTGTAAAGAGCTGTGAAGCGGTATATAAGTGCTATTGCTATTTCTAGGTGGTCTTCAAGGACAATCCTATTTACAGTAGATCTAGTTACAATAATGCAAATGGGAGTTGATAATGACAAGAATTACTTTTCTCAGTGCATCTCATTTAAGGCACATCTGTATTGGCACACCAACTAAAGCTGGGCAAGGGCCACACCTGTTACCCACTCATCTCCCAGAAGCAAGCAGATTGATCAAGATGACAGCAGTGTATCCAATATTGACACCTCCCCCGTCTCTCTCTCTATACACACACACACACACACACACACACACACACACACACACACACACATTTGTATATATATATGTATGTACATATACATATACATTGTATGTATATGTATTTTTCGGACTATAAGATGCACCGGTTAATAAGACGCACCAAGATTTCAAAGAGGTAAGTAAGAAAAAAAAGGGTTTTGCCCTCTCCAGCCCCCAGGAGCACTCTGCAGGCCTCCCAAACCCTCTGCACACCCTGTTTTTGCGAAAAACGGGCCCATTTTTTGTAAAAATGGGACAAGCGGGGCTATATTCGGTGTAGAAGAAGCACGGATATTTCCACCCTCTTTGGGGGGGGGGATGCGTCTTATACTCTGAAAAATACAGTATATTGTTTATTTGAGTTAACCCTCCATATACAAAAATAGAGAAGCAGCTATACAGTAGGTGAACAAATGGTAACTTAATGTATACACATGAAATCACCTGATTTCCCATCAGTAAAATATTTATTGCCAAATATAGAAAATTGTACTTTTGATTATATCCATTAATATTGAAGTTCTGTGATCTCTCACGGAATATGTATATCATGAAACTCAAAATCTAAAAACATGCATAGATAAGACTTGTGATATTGGCTTACAGAGTAATTTTAAATGTAGAGTGTTTATTTCATAGGATAATCTATATTTCCCAGTGCATTTAAGTTAACCTCTTTTCATATAGTCATAAAATATATTTTAACTGCATGAAAATAAACAAAAAAAATCATTTTGTTTTCATAAACTTCATAAAGGTAGATACAGGTAGTTTATTACTTGCAACTACGTTTATAAAGTAGAAAACTGTGAACTGATGAAAAGAGGGGAGTTTTAGGAGAAAATTTTAAGATGTATTTTTTCTTTCTTTCATTCAATCTCCAGCCATCTCCAATTATTGGAGGCTGCTTAGACAAATCTCTGACATTTTCCTGGAAGTGTTTTTCAGAAATGGTTTGCCACTGCCTCCTTTCTAGGGCTGAGAGAAAGTGTGTCTACTCTAAGGTCACCCAGCTGGTTTAGGCCTAAAGTGGAACTACCGTAGAACTCAGTTTCTCAGTTTCTAGTCTGATACCTTAACTACTATATCAAAATGACTCTCAAGATATAAATAGTTCATGTTATCTATTTTTGTTCATTGACAAAAAGGGAGGTGTGGGGCTGAGAAACACAGTAGGTTTCATCAAATATTAAGCAGGTAGTTTTTGTGATAGGCCTAATCTTTCCTCTCCTCCCCAGTTCTCATATAGAAAATCAAACTTAGTAGCAGTATAGCAGAGATGTGGATATATGATCAATAGAATTATATCACTGGATATAATCTAAAATAATCTTTTGTCCATGAATTGTTACAAACTTGTACAGAAACTATGAAAGATGTTCAGAAATAGTTGCTGAGATTGCCATCTAGTGGGGTTTTTTGATTTTGAATCAAATCATGTAAATTATTAAAAAAGAATGAAAAATACTAAAAAGATTGAATCTCTTTCATTACACTATTATATTTCCATCAGAATTAAATTGTTGTGATGAATGCTGTATTAAAACAAAATATTCCATACAAAAGAGAAAATGAACTCTTTGGAAAGTTACATTTCATATTAGTTACTAATATGGCCAGCAACAGTTACACCAAATCAAGTAGATATATTGTATTATTTATAACATTTAGTACTATTTACACATACTTCAATTTGCTATATTCAACTGTAAAATGTATATATATTACATCATCCAGTTGAAGAAGCCACTTGGATGAGCAGTGAAATATTTCAAACTAACAAAAATAAGTCCAGTTGCCAAGATTCAATTTCCAGATAACTCTACCTGGTTGACTAAGAATCTTCATTGACATCATCCAGTTAATATCTTTACTTGATTACATTATTTTTTAAAAACTATCATTCATACAATTAAATTATGGAATATTGTATCTTTGTGTGAAAAAACAATACCTAGAACAATTATTTTTCTGAGGTTTTGGTAACAAAGGAAAAAGTAGAGACATACTGAAAATAGTCCAAAAAATAAAACTGAAGTTCAGTGAAATATATTTAAAATGATGCATGCTAGGAATCATTCAATCAATTTCTTAAAATATGACAATCATATAGCTCTCATAAAAGTTCTGTGAAAGAATGAGAACAGAGGGAGCAATTAAGCATATCCATGCCTATAATATTAAAATGGGTTATATTTTAGAGCTGATGCAAAGTACACTGAGAGTAGTTTTTTTCAATTCAGTGAGCAACATGATAATTAAAATGTAAAATTATAACAACCCCACTGTGCTATAAGATTGCAGCTCAGCACACACTACCCCAACCTAAAATAAAGGCCTCATACAACTGGGCAACATGCATGATTGATGAAATGGTTTAGAACTTGATCTTCAGTATTCATTGTGAAGTATGCGACAAGGTTATCTTAATTCCAGAGTCCATGGACAACTCTTCCAGTTTGCAATTTGGGAATAATGAATATTGGAATTTGTATTTGCAGGGTTAATTCCACAAATGTTTAATACTAAGAATTGATTTAAAACATGAACTCATTGGCATCAAATATTCTGGAGTGAGGAGAGATGGAAGAGAAAATATGAGTTGCATTTAGGTCTTAACTAAACAACTTATGATTTGTTGGTTCAACAGAAATATTTCAAACAGCAGGGGGAAAAAACTTTAAAATATTTTAAAGCTTACAACTAGTTTAAACATCTGAATAAGCAAGAATGCTTTTGTGTTATACTAAAACAATTACTGTTAAGTTCCAGGCATTGTTCTCTTTTGTTTCATTTTACATAATTTACCACTGCCTAGGAGTCATCTGAAAAAAGCTCTTGGCCAAAGATAAAAGCATAGACAAATCGGTGTAAAACATTTTTGTACAAGAATAAATATGTACAGACAAACACATATAAAGTGGGTATGGTTTTGCTTCCCACTCTATGAGCATATGAAGAATTGAATCAGTATTAATTCATGCGAGATTTTTCAATCACTCATGAGATTCAGTTTATCATCATAAAATAGAACTAAGGAGAAGTTTCCTAACAGTTAGAACAAATCAGTGGAGCGACTTGCCTCCCAAAGTTGTGGGTGCTCCATCACTGGAGGTTTTTAAGAAGAGACAGGATAGCCATTTGTCTGAAATGATATAAGCTTTCCTGCTTAAACAGGGAGTTGGACTGGAGGACCTCCTAGGTCCCTTACAACTCTGTTACTCTGTCTAAGGAATGGTCAAATAGTATATTCACATAAAGGTCTGAGAGCTCTAAAATGAAACACATGATGAAACTGAAAACAAAAATCAGGTAATTGATGGTTTTTTCAAGTCAAAATACAAGATTTACTTTCTTTAAAAGTTGAAGCTTAAAGACTATCCTGTTACAAATTATTTATTTTACAGAACATTGTTGATGCTGCACTATAGCAGAGTTAAGTTTCCCTTGCAAAATCAGCATGTTTTTATTGTCTCAGATTAAAAGTTTAATAACTGCTGAAGGTTTTTTTTCTATTTTCTTGTACTCTCTGATTAATTTGGTATATTACAAATAAAAATATTACAAGATATTAAAATCAGATGTCATATTCAATAACAAGCGATCTTAAATAAGGTAAATAAATACAACATATGCAACTCTTCTAATCCATACAGTGTTTCAAATCCAAATTGAATTGTAATCCTTCCTACTAAAGGAAATGATTTAGCAATTACTGAACTGACTGAATTGCTGTGCCCTCCAGTATAAATGACCATTTATTTCAGATTCAGCTTTCAACAAGTAAGTGGCCATTGAAGTAAGTAAACACTTATTGGTTCTATAAATAACAGGCATGTTGACATGCAGATCTTATGATAACTGTCTGCCTGCAGTAAAACAGGGCATGAATTATCATAATTTCACTAAAGCTGCATGCCTTATTATAAATATCCACATACAAAGTTGCCCAATTTGAATATCAAATCTGGTTTGAACATAGCAACGGTAAGAGAAGAATACCTGCAACACCAGTCCTCAAAACTCCAGTCATTCCCAGTATCCTGTGGTCACATGATTTCAATCTGTGCGCTAGGCACCTGGCTTATAATGGTTGCAGCATCCCACAGTCATGCAGTTGCCATGTGTGATCTTTCTTGCCTACTTCCTACAAACAAAGTCAATGGGGAAGCTGGCAGTAAATCATTTGCACCTTCCTCTGCCCAGCGGCAGCAGCCACTCCCAAATAGACTGAATCCACCCCATACTTTGTAGTGTACATTCATGCACTTGTTCCCATCTGACAGCCTCCCTCCGGCCCCACCATGCCTTATCTGCCTACTTGTGAGCTGCCTGGGATTTGCTAAATGTCCCATGATCCTCACTTAACAAAGGCAATGGGGACTGTGGGATTGGTGCCATGTCTATGCTGTCATGTGACATCATGCTTTACAACTGCATTGCTTAGTAATGGAAATTCCACTCTCAATTCCACTCATGAACTGAGAACTAACAAGGACTATCTGTATACCTATCTTCTGCTATCTGCATTTTTTAAAAGTAGTAATATGCACAATTGTTCTAATGTAAAATGTTACACAAGGGGCTTGCATGAGCATAAATAGATTGTCAATTCTAGCAGCATTAACAGCAGCTTCCGACCAATCCATTTTTCACGCGTCCTTTGTTTATTTACATAAGGTTTTTGTATGTATTTTTCTTTTATTGTAGTAGATAGAATATCCATAAGAGACACTATTATATGTATTTGTATGATTATTCAGATAAGTTCGACATCAGTCTTTTTGTGTTGTATGTGCTGCTAAAATACATATTTACATATTTACAAATATGTATATTATATTTACAATATTTACTTGAGTTAAAAATTAAGCATTACAGTTCAGCACTCACACATTGGAAAGAAAGGGATTCTCTTGGGTTTTAGAATCATAGCACCAGAAAGGACCTTGGAGGTCTTTTAATCCAACTCCCTACCCGATGCAGGAATCCTTAAGATAGGTGGACTTCAACTCCCATAATTCCACAACCAGTGATGCTGCCTGGGGAATTCTGGGAATTGAACTCCACCCTTCTTAAAGTTTCCAAAGATTGAGAAGCATTGCCTTATACCATTCTGGACAAATGGCTGTCCGATTTTTTTATTTTTAAATCTCCAGTGATGGAGCACCCACAACTCCGGGAGGCAAGTTGTTCCACTGATTAATTGTGCTCACTGTCAGGAAATTTCTCCTTATTTCCACATTAAATTCCCCCTTGACAAGCTTCCACCACTGCTTCTCATCCTGCCCTCAGTGCTATGGAGAATAAATTGATGTCTTCTTCCTTGTGACAGCCCTTCAAGTATTGGAAGATTGCTACCATGTCTTCCGAGTCTTCTCTTTATTAGACTAAACATACTTAGTTCCATTAGTTGCTCAACATATGATTTAGCTTCAAGATCCGTTATCTTTGTTGCTCTTCTCTGCACTTAAGACATCTTTTTTAAATCAGGATGACCAGAACTAGACATAGTATTCCAAGTGTGTTCTCAACAGTGCAGTATAAAGTGGTACCATCACGTCCTGTGATCTTGATGCTAACTCTCTGTTGATGCAGCGTAGAACTGTGTTGACCCTTTTGGCAACTGTAGCACACTGCTGACTCATAATTAAGCAGTGATCCTGCCTTACTTTTCTCACCGCTGAACTGCACCTTGTTGGATAGGAGCCAATGTAAAGTCTGTCAGGCTCCTTCTGAATCCTAGGGTCTATCTTCCAAAGTGTTGGCAATTCCCGCCAACTTGGTGTGTTGTCTGTAAATTTGATGAGTTCCCTGTCTGACCTCTCACTAGATCATTTATGAAGATGTTGAAGAATACTGGTCCCAAGTCAGAATTTTGAGATATCCCATTGCATGCTTCTTTCCACATAGATGTATGACGCTACATGCTGAATGCGGTTGGTCAGCCAACTGCAAATCCATCTGATGGTGGTACTGTATATCCCACATTGTTCTATCTTACCAATAAGTAGATTGTAGTCTACTTTGTTAAATGCCCTACTAAGTCCAAGTATACTATATTCACAGGATTTCTCTTATCCACGAATTTAGTCACTTTGTCAAAGAAGGCAATAAGGTTTATATGTTTCCAAACCCAGTCTTACTTTACTGAATGCTTGCCTTCTATTACTCTTCTCATACACAACCAGGTTCTTGCAGTTCTTTACTATCACATTAAAAGCACCCAAAGTAAAACAAACAAAATAAGATTTTCATTTAAATGTACAGACTTTATTTAACGATCAAATGATTTTTCAAGATGCTCGTAATATAAGCCCCACCCCAAAAATAAGCTCCAGGTAAGATCATCAGCCAAACAGACACATTTAGTACTGTATTCCCCCAAAATAAGACATGACCTGAAAATATGCATCTTTTGGAGTAAAAACTAATATAAGACCCAGTCTTATTTTTGGGAAAACACAAGTGCCAATTTTGGGTACAATCCCAAAATATCTGAAGCACCACTTGGACACTAAATTCACCATCAGTCAACTGCAAAAGACATCTTCACTCGGAACAGCTTACATCCTGCACAATATCAATAACACCATCTAGCTCTGCCTATCCCAGGTCCTTGGAAAGGACCCAATGGTAGACAAAAAAGCCAAATCCAGTCTGAACATCTTGCTGACTGTGCAACAAACCACTATAATAATATAATCAATTTAATTTCTATATACCCCATCAGGTGAAGTCCATGTATAGAGGCATCATTTTGGCTGTTAAGACAGCTATGAAGAAATAACTGGAGTAGCAGAAATTGATTAAAAATTAACAAAGTGTAAAATGAAACGAACTATCTTCAATAGTGAATCAGTTTTGGTTGCAATCTTTTATACACTGAAACACAAATACGAAATTAATTAGCATTCAATTTTCTATTTGAGAGTATCTTTTCCCCACTCTTCTATGTAACATTCTTTCCATGAAAATATTTAATAACTGGCTCATGTAAGTCTACAAGTAGTTCTTGATTTATGACCATGTTTGGCATCAGAATCTTAGTTCTTGAACGAAGTGGTCATTCAGCAATCTTGTAAGTCATTAAGTGAGCAGATTCTCCATAGACCTCAGAAAGATGTGGCAGAAAGATTCCTCTGCGAGGCTGAGCGCAGGCTGCATGCTAGTTGGGAGGTGCTGCATGCAGTGTGAGTGCAGGGAGGTTGGGAAAAGAAGCCACAGCTGCCCATCTAACCCAATGGTGTAGTGAAAATGTGCCATGGCCTGGGAACTGTCAAATGCCCGGCAAGGTCAAAGAGCAAGGGGTCCCTCCACAAAGGGCCAAACACCAGGAAGCCCCAGTCAAGGCTTGCTCCGGGACAGGAAGACAGGAAGCAGATAGGCCACAGGGATGAGGCAGCCATTAAAGCCACTGCACTCTGTCTTTCACCAAGCATGGCAACCACAACCAAAACCACCCTACCAGTAGCTTCCCTTATAAATACCACTTAAGAGTTTAACCCCCTTCTTCACCTCTCAGGGTCTTGGATCCTACCTGGCTGCAATTGTTGGGAATTTAATGGGGGAGAGATAGGTGGGCAGGAGGAATTATATGGAGTGCCAAATGCCTGAATTTCAAGGACTACTTGTACTTTAGAATTCTGCTGTCCTAAAATTTTGCTTCCACTCAAGAATAGCTTTTTCTGTATTTTACTAAATTACCATGAAAACCAAGTGAAATAGCAACTATTTTCATTGTAATTATTTTAAAATGTCTAGCTTTTTCCTCTATGACATTGGACCACAAATATTTTTCTTCCTGAACACCATTTGGGTGTATATTATAGATCTTTGGCTGGTAACCACAAAAGTAACCTATAATTTAACTTATCATGTTCCATTTTATAGAAATTATTTGGTTTTGCAGTATACACCCTTCAATATCTATTGACTATGCTGCACACATGAAAGGAACATACAAAAGCATGGAACTGATATTGAAGCACATTCAGTACATCAAGTACAAGTGGAATATTTGTGGAAATCTAAAAGTGATGGCTCTAAAGCTTGAAATTCAGGTCAGATATATCAAGTATTGTTGTTACATAGGTGAATGGGACATCTGTGCAAGAGAGCCGCATTACATTAAAAAGAAATAGCCACTCTGAAAAAATTAGGTTCCAGGACAGAAATATATGGCATATGAATCACTTCTTGAAACAACAATGGTATTTTTGCCTCCACGTCATATAAAACTTGGACTGATAAAAGATGTTGTGAAAGAGATAAACAAGGAAGGTGAAGGTTTTCTTATTTGAGACAAAAGTCTCCAAGAATAATATTGTACAGATTAATGAAGACATTTTTGTTGGTCCACAGATCAGATACATCATCAATGGCAAGCGGTTTGAAGATCTATTAGTGAGGCTAGAGAAAATCACCTGGAAAGCATTCAAGGATGTCATTGAGAATTTTCTTGGCAACTACAGAGCACCAAACTACATTCAGCTGGTTGACAAACTTATTACAGCATGCAAGACCATGAAGTGCAACGTGTCACTGAAGATTCATTTTCTGCATTCACACTTGGACTTCTTTCCCAAATATCTAGATGCAGTCAGTGAGAAACATGTGAAAGGTTTCATAAGGGTATTGCTATAATGAAAAAAACATTATTACGGCAACTGATCTATCAATGCTGGCTGACTATTGTTGGACACTGCAATGAGATGCATAGGCACTGAGTACAAAGAAAAATCAGCAACAAAACATTTTTGGCTCTATTGAACTCATGCAGCACAACAGAAATATTACACAAATACATTATAGTCTTTAAAAGTTACTATTTTTTAAGATTACTTTTTCAAACCTTTGGAACAATTTGCCCAATGTCATAATATTTAAGTAATGAATGTTACTTTTCAATATAATTTTGTAAAGATATAAACAACACAGATTGATATGGTCAAACTACATAGTATTTTCTTTAAATTTAAAGAGCACGAGCATGTCAAGCAACAGTAAAATAATGCAAATGATGAAGCAGGTGAGGTTTTCAACAAGGTATTTTATTAAAAATTGTATATGTTAATTAAAAGACCCAGTACTTAACATAAGCTGCCAAACATTTGTCAAAACAAGTGTCTTATATTACTCTAAAGAGTGTAAGAAAAATCAGTAAAACTTCCAGAATAAAACACATCACAGCAACTGGAATTGGAAAAAATGCAATACATTCAATCAGAGTAGTTGTTCAATATTCATCTAAAAATAGCAAAGAAGTCTCTATGTGGTAGAGCAAATCCAATGTCCATTTTTGATAAGTCAAATAAATTCAGCGGCAATTCAACTGATATTTTTCTATCGATAAATAATAAAGTCAATCTTCACCAGCTACTGAATTTTTAGAATAAAAAGATGAGTGAAAATAGTTTGGCTTAATTTGAAACAAATCAGTATTGATTAGTCCATACAAGGTGGGGACTAAGGAGATAGGGTAAAATCACAGAAATATGCTATCACTCTCTGAACATGAGAGTGTGGAATTAATGCCCGCTCCCAACGCAAGACTCCAAAGAGAGTAGAGCAAAGGGACTCTGTGAGACTGTTCATATAGAAGGAATCTCACCCAGCTAAATGGGTTACAGAGGGCCTGCTTCTATTAAAACGAAACAACAAATTTAAGCTTGCTATTGACAACAACCAGCCATTAAGTCCCATTCCATGTGCCTTGGTTTAGAACTTCATAACCCTGACTTTCACCCTGGAGTGGCTGACAAATCTGTTACAAATGTGAACCTTCAGACTTCACCTGACACCTTCTTCTACATGCTGCTTCAATTTGGAAAACTTGCAAGCCAAACTTGCTAAATCTGGGGAGGAGAGGGAACAGGGACTTGTCTCTATACTGCAAATGTGTGTGTTTGCAAGCCTAGTTTAGTACAGAAAAAAACCCCACCCCTTTGTGTATTTGTATATGATTGCCCTGGGATAACACAAAAGTTACACACAACATTGTGTTAATTTATAATCCGTACACTGCTGCTCCTCCTCCCTCGCATCACATAATCACATTTTGAGCACCAGTTTTAGCATCCCACAACTGTGACAACATTTTCTGACAGAAAAGAGCAACTTGCTTTACAACTTAATAAAAGAGTCGTAAAATTGAGCCTGGACACTTGGTGACTCACTTAACAACCACAACAACTTATGACTAACATGCCGGGCTCAACTGTGGTTGTAAGTTGAGGGCTACCTGTCAGCAGCTGGAGTAGTGAAGCTGCTGGGCTATGCTTCTCCCGTCAGTTGGCTTAATTAGGTCCAGCTCTACTCCTTTACCCACAGTTACCTGTTGAGCTGACAACTGCTCCAGTCCTTCAACTGCAAATTCTTCCTTTCTGCTCCCCTGCACAATACAAATCTTCCTCCACATACCTAGATTCTGTCATTCCCACCATTCTCCTTTTATAATTGGAAACCAGGTGTGATGCAATGCTCTTTGTGATGCCTAAAAGTGTCAGGGGAGAAAACAAAGCAGGAAGAGCTCATGCTGGCCACTGCAAACTTTTCTTTCCACTTCCTATCATGTAAAACAATGAAAGCTATGTAATATTGTGTAATAAGTACCTTGCTGCAGCTCACTGATATACCTGCAGTTTTCAGCTTTTTTTAAATACAGAGGATTCAGTAAGAAGTCTTCAAAAGATATGACTATTCTTAAATTATGACTATGTGCACCTGATTTCAGAGGGTGACTGGTAGAACACTGTATCTTTATCTTCTTTAGTATAAATTTCCAAAATCCTCAGTAGACTGTTTCTGAATATAACTAAGAAGTTCATGTTTTCTGTAGAAACAGTTTCATTTTCTTATCTCTTAAATGTGAACAGAAAGTATATGGGAATAATTCAGTCGGCAAATTCGCTTATATCAGCTTGGAACTGGTGAGAAAAAGAAAATAGTCATAATATTGCAAGTTTTCAGCAATCTTATCACAAACGGTTTTTTAATTCATCTGATATTTTAGAATTCTTTTCTGAAATCACATGTGAAAAAAATCAGATTTTCAGAAGACTTAGCAAATTTACAAGATTTCAATAATTTAAATTTTGTATTTTTTAATCTGATGTTACTCAAGATTTTTATTTATTCATATTTATTAGCTGATCAATTCAAATGGACTCTGAAGTTCCCCATCTTCTTGTATTAATACATTTTGATATGTTAACTATTTAGCTTCGCCTGTTATCTCTTTTTTATAAAATGTTTCCTGTGCTGAGACCTATAAAGCTATTTTCAGGCACAATTTAATATTCTTAATATGGCATATCCCATGAAGTTTTAAAATCTACATTAAGTTTACCATACCATAAAAATCCATGCCAACCAAATCTCAGTTATGTTCTTCTAATTCTAGAATTATTTTATTTCTCAGCAGAAATAAAAGCAAACAGCAGGCTGCAAAATAAAATTTAAAAACAAGTAATCCTAATCGTCCTCTTTCTTCTTCATCTTGAAGAAATTTATATTTAACCCTTGATTTTTTATTTTCATATATTTTGCGATTGTTTAAAAGGTGCATCATTTTTCAAAACAGGTATTGTTTGAAACAGAATCATTATAGGTAATACATTAATTTTTATCACAGAAATTCTCCCAAACAATGATAATTGTAATTTTCCATCTTCAAATTATCCTACTCTGGACATATTATATGATGATCAAACTCTCTGGAGAAGGCTCTAATGCTGGAAAAGATGCAAGGAAACAACATAGATGGACTCAGTTATAGTGGCAATAGGTGCATGATTGGAAGTTCTAAAGAACTAAGTTAGGGACAGATCATCAGGGACAAATATCTATGTTGTTCTCATGAGTCGATACTGTCTGGATATCACATAATCAATCAATCAATCAATCAATCAATCAATCAATCCTACCCTATTTACTAGGCTTCAGAATTAGAATAGAATAACAGAGTTGGAAGGGACCTTGGAGGTCTCCTAGTCCAATCCCCTTAGGCAGGAAACCCTACACCACTTCAGAAAAATGGTTAATCTCTTCTTAAAAGACTAATCTTTTCTTAAAAACTTCCATCTTGGAGCATTTACAACTTCTGGAGGCAAGTTGTTCCACTGATTAATTGTTTTAACTGTCAGGAAATTTCTCCTTAGTTCTAGGTTGCTTCTCTCCTTGATTAGTTTCCATTCATTCCTCTTTGTCCTGCCTTCATTTCTCAAAGAACACTAACCATTCTTTTCGGATGCACAGAATATGAGTTATTTCAGTAGCAGGTGTGCATGCAAGTGAGTAATTGTATTCCCTCCCCCTCCCTGATTTCCAGATCCTTGGGAATTCTCTGGAATGCATTTTTACTCCAATGGCCCCGTCAATCTTTCCTGCACCTGTTACAACACGAAGGAAATAGCTTCTTATAATTTACCCATCTTGTTGCCGGTTGTAGGAAAAAAAAATGCTCACAAAAGTAACTCTTAATTATTTAAATTGTTTTGTAAAACATAAAATTAAGATCACATCCTTTAATAAGCATAATAAACTTAGCAATGAAGCATAAATAAAATATAGGTTATTAAAGAACTGTAATGTGATAGTAAAGAGCTTATAGGTGCCTATAATTACAGGAGCTGCATGTAAATAATCCTACTACTTACAAGCATTTTCAGCCATTGGGAAGCAGATGGTTTCAAAAGGGTTTGGAGCTGTTCCTCTTATTAACTCCCTCCTTTATGAACTTCTGAAATATGCAATGTTCTGGACTGATTGACGAAAGGCAGGGGCCTTTCTGATTTTCGTTTTGCTCTTTGACATTTAAAACGGGGTCAAAATGAAGATGATGCCCAATCATTTAGGATTGAATTGTTTAGCCAAGCTATGTTTAGAAGAACTTCAGTGCAGTTACAGGAAGCTGAAGGTTGTAACGGTAAAACAACCCGATCATATATAAAGAAACTGATCTATTGTCTTCTGAAACTCTCGTTTCTTATAGATCTCGGATTTCGTAGGCAAAAATCTAACTCCTTTAAGCCATCCAACTAGAACTATGAGTTCATATGGTTCATTTCTTGTAGTCCAAACAGCTGTTCCTGATACTTCTCCCTGCAGGTATCTGTTGGGGGATTAGTAAGGCTTCACAGGGTCGTACATCACAAGAAGTGGATGTGTAATTGCATTAAATATGCTCCATCTCCTTAAATTCACTTATCCTGACTCATGGAGACGGGCGAGATCCAGTGTTAATTTTCTGTGAAGTGATTTATTTTACAGCAGCATAGGTGATGGTTGTAACTCAGAGAGAGCATTCAAGAGACAGCCATCAAGGTGAGTCGGCTCTGAAAAAAAAATGGAAATCCTGGAGTGATCTTGACAATTTGGAGGCCCCTAGCAGAATTCAATGATCCTTCTCTTTTCTATTGAGGATATCAAACCATTCCAGCGACTGCAACTTCTCTCATAATTAAAGCATCCATCCCTTTTACAGCATGTTAAAAAATTACACCATGGACCTTCAAAATACTTCTGGATATTTTCAGAGAAGTGCAAAAGATTGTAAATAGCTTTCTACCAGTGGTGAAATCTAATTTTTTTTACTACCGGTTCTGTGGGCGTGTCTTGGTGGACATGATGTGGCTTGGTGGGCATGGCAGGGGAAGGATACTGCCAAATCTCCATTCCCACCC
>JANHFK010009250.1:16662-32285 GCA_036250565.1 Sibynophis collaris | reverse complement strand
CATATGACCACATGGCCACGCCCACCAAGCCACACCCACAGAACCGGTAGCAAAAAAATTTAGATTTCACCCCTGATATAAATCTATTTCTTCCCAAGCATTCACTGCATTTTACAATGTATTTAGGTTTTTTTTAATAGGTCTCTGTTTCTCTTTTCCTCTCCTAATTCCACGGTTAATTTATAAGTGTGAAAAGAAAAGTAAGCAGAACTACATGGAGGAAAATGGGGGGACGGGACTGGACAGGATGAAACAACAGGACCAGAATATTGCAAGATAGGAGAGTAAGGGAGAAGTAGTATTTGAAATAGGAAAGAAAGCGGGTATACAGCCCTCCTCCTGTCTTATTTTAGTGAGCATTCTTAACAGTATTTCTGTCTGCATTTCACACATGATAGGCATGTTCATAGATTTGCAAACCCTTTTGCAAAACCCTTGCTGAATTGTTTCTGAGAATGATGGTTACCATACTTTTAGTTGCTGTCTGTCACATTATACTTCTGAAACATCTTCACATTTGTAGAGATGATGTTAGAGTGTTCCATTTTTGCCTTTTAGGTCCTGGCCTGGCCATTAGAGTAATATGTGCTGAAGAACCATACGTTTGCAAAGATTTCCCTGAAACTAATAACATTTTGAAAATCATAGCAGACTTTTCTGCAAGTGTTAAAAAGGTAATACTAGTTACTAATACAAAATAACAAAATAATATTAGATATAAATTCTTTTCTTTTTATTTTTTTTCATTATGCTTATGTTTGTGCAAGAATTTGATTAAATCTTAGAAGCAACATCTCAAATAATGTAAGGCCTGGTTGAAATATTTTTCAGGCCATTTTCTTCTATCCTTTTTGGTATTTCCGCACTTTTTGCCCCATGTTTTTATTTTTCTTTCTAATAATTTTTGATCTAGTTGCGTTACATTGGCTATCACTTTTTTTATTTAGTCATCACTACTTAAGTAAAAAAATGCACAAAAGAACACCCATACCTGCATATGATTCCTAGAATCCATAAGTATACTGTCACATCTTTCTAAATGTTGATATTGAATTACATTTTTTATGTGTCTATATCAATGATACGCTAAACCAGCATAGCAATCCGAATTTCAACTTTCCCCAACTGGCAGAAAGGCATACTGCTATATTTATTTATTGATTAAATTTATTTGCTGCCCATCTTGTAATGAAACAATACTGGGTGGCTTACAATACATGCATACAATATATTAATCCTTTGAAGGATTTTGATAGAACTTTAAAAAGTCTTAAGAATTTCATAGAGCAGGATCCAAAGGCCCAATTAGAAATCAATTACTTGACAAATATGCTATATACATAGGAACTCATGGTAACTATATCTAATTATTTCAAATTAAATCATAGCTATTTGTATGCACATCAAATGCCTGAAGCAGCTTTTACCTGTTACATGTTAGTATTTGTTCCTATTTTCAAAGTAGCTCCCAGAGTGATTCTTTATTTAAGAATATTAAAATTAATTCCTTCATCCTCCTTTATACTATGATCCTTCATAACTATCAGCTGTTGTGTTTGCTAGAGATGCATAGCCAACTAACCTTTTATAATACTTAGAATTAACTGCTTTGTTGTCTAGCCTCACACTCTGCTACAGAGGGTCAAAGCATGTACACCTGAAGAAGACCAGGAGAAATTGATGGAGATCACAAGTCTGCATTCATTAAACGCCTTTTTGCTGCCAATCAAAACAGTGGGAGTCCAGGTTGGTGAAACTGAGTCTGTGGCAAAAATGTATAAAAACAGGGAAAACAACATACGTTGCAAGGTTTTTTTAAAAAAATTCAGTTCTAAATCAAATCTCATCAGGAAGGAGAAAAAAAATTGAAGAGTAACCATAAAATAAAAAAGAAGCTATTAAGCATAGTCAAGAAAAATAAGAGTACAAAGTGTCTAAAAGGTCGCTTTGCAAAATCTGGGAATAGTGGATGTATGCCTTACAGTAGGATTATGTTATAAACGTTGTTTGCAAGCCACCTACTCCTGTCAGGCATTGGTAGAAGAGATAGATGTCCTGAGTCATATAGATCAGTTCTTCTCTCTGCTGCATTTTTTTCTGTTTTGAGAGAAAGATACGGAACTTGGCAGAATTCTGTGGACCAATGCATGGGAATACCATTGATCTCCACAGCCTCTGTCTGAAAGGAAAAATCAGATAAGTGCAAACCTACGAAACTGCCCTTCCTGGAAATCTGGATAGCATCAACCCTATTGGTCCTTTGTAAGGCTCTGAGCAACTGGCTTTTTCTCCAGGTTTTCAAACCCAGAGCTTAGGTGAGGTCTGCTCGTGTATGTGTGTGTGTGTGTGTAATGATTTGGGCTTACTGTGGATACCATAGGTTTCCCATTGTGATTTTTGATTTAAATTTTATGTGCTTTTCAGAATGACTTTTGTGAGATAAGCACCATTCATTTCATTAAATATATAAAGAGGAACTTTCGCTTCATAATTTGGTATGTAGAAATAAATGAAACATTTAGCCAGGAATTCATACTAGGCCTTTTTTAAATTTTTTATTTCTATGTAGTGCTAAAGCCTTATTTTTTAAAGTTAAAACATTGTTTTGAATTTCAACTTTTGTCAATCCTCCAGGCTATTATGTTCATGAAGTTATATTTTTGTACAGTCTTGCCATTACCACTGTAATCTTATGATCTATTTAGAGCATTCTATTTTTTTTAAAAAAATGTTTATAAGATGTGGATTATGATCTGGGCATTTCTGTAAGTTATATCCTTCAGCACTGAATATTTCAATTTGATGACCAGGAGGACTTCTGGGACAGGAGAGTGGAAAATTCCAATTTTCCATCCAATTTTCCTATCAGTACCCATTGTGCAATACACAAACCTTCTTAAGAACTATCCTCCATTAAGACTTGAGGAGCCCAGACTTTTCCAGCCTACTGCCTTCCATGTGTGTGAGAACTTCAGACTTTCTAGCCAACATGACTGAATTACAGAAATTCTCCCATCTAGTGTAATACATTGCTTCTCTTATTGCAGCTGAAAATAATGCATCCGTCTCTACAAGCAAGGAATATTTTTGCAGCTTAGGACAACATCTTACAGTTATTACTTTAATTGTCAAGAACCATGCCCAATAGGGCTGTGGCTCTAAGATGTTGCCTAAGAAGGGGTAATTAGAATTTTTGACCTGCTTTTTCCTCTTTTTTCCAGGTTTGAGGGCTTTTAAAATGTGTTTTGTAGGTGCATTAATTCTATTAGAGGCTTCACACTTGAAATCAATTAAATAATTTTCTACTGAAAATCAAGAAATGATGTACCATTGTTCAAGTGTTTGCCTTCACATTTCAAGAGTGTGAACTTGGCTGTAAAAAGTGGCTGAGCTGCATATACAACAGGTAACTACCATATCTACTCGCAGATAAGCAGAGATTTTTAGGTACCAAAATACACCCCCCAAATTGGGCTTGACTTATCTGGGGATGGGCTTATCCACGAGTATGTAAGGTAACACTTTTTTAAAGGACCTATGTATCATATATATCATCACGTATAGACCCATCTCCAGATAAGCCGACTCTTGAAGTTTTAATCAAACTACTATAAGAAGTGGACACAACAATGTGTGAACATTTAAAAATATGAAGATTTTGAGGGCTGCTTTGATTGTGGGTAGTGCATTTTTCATGGTATTTTGGATAAAAATTCAAGAGTCAACCTATCTAGGGATAGGCTTATGTGAGAGTAACTACAGCATTATCCAAGTACTTCTTTGATTTGAGTTATAATTACAGTACATATTGTTTTAAAAGCTTAAATGTTGTGTTCTTGTGTTGCTACTTCATAGGGTGATGGTCGTTCTTATAGCTATGTATGTGGAATCTCCAGTAAAGGTGCTCCACCTTGGGAGTCCCTTATGTTCCTAGCCAGACTCATACCACGGATGTGTCACAACATAAATCGGTAATATGCCCGTCAGTACATAGAGCTTTACTACTTTGTAATTTAGCTGCTGGTTAGTAATTTACTATGTGTCACTGGGGGGAAATGTATGTGTAAGAAGCAGAGGAAAACACTAGAAAAATACTTTACTTTTTCTATATGCCTTTTAAAATACTGATAACAGGAAGAGTTGAAAGCCTAGCTCCTGATTTAAAACATAATTCAATGACTCAATCCATAGACTTTTTTGGTGCTAATTTGACAAGGGAATTATCCAGTCTTGCTGATGCTTTATTGCATTATTGTAATTTTATGTTTTATAGGTATAGGTCATGTAATTGTTAGTAATAGAGGAATGTTATTTTTATATTTTACAATATAAATGTATCATTTCTGGTATGCAAAAAACTAAGCAAGACTAATCCTGTGAATTGGAGGCATGGTTGTTTTTTTAGCAGAAGCTTTAAAGTGAGACAAGAAAGAGGCATAAATTACTTCTTTTCTGAAAGCAAGTCTGTATTTTCAAAATGAGGTACAAAAATACATGGGCTTTTATTGAAAATATGTCTCTTTGATTTACTGGAGCTGCAGACAAGCTTTGCATGATTAATGGTTTGGAACTACATGTAATCTTAATCAAAGATATCATAACTTTTAGATGCATTGTTTAAACAAAGATATATTTAGCCAATCCTGTGTATTATTGATTAATATAGAGATAGGCAACATAATGTCATCAGGTATCACCATTTCCCTAGACACTTTATTTAGCAAATTGCTTAGCAAGGTTCCCTGTGACTTTTTAAAAGTATTTTATTCAAGTACCCACAGGATGTCTGTCTTATCAATCTGGCATATTTTAGAGTAAATCACCAACTTCTGGCCATCAGATTTATTTGCAGGTGTCTTTGGCCCAGAACACACGGTGGCTTAGAAGTTAGGTTTGTTGACCTGAAGGTCAGCAGTTTCAGATCCAAGCACCACATGACTGGTTAAGATCCCGTTCTTGCCCCAGCTCCTTCCAATCTCCAAAGCATGCAAATGCAAGTATATAAATAGGCACCATTTTGGTGGGAAAGTAATAGCATTTTCTGTGCCTTGGCATATAGTCATGCCGGCCAGATGACCACAGAAGCATCTTTGGACAACAGTGGCTCTCCCTTGGCTAGGAAATTAAGATGAGCACCACCCCAGACACGACTGGACAAGGGAAACCTTTGCCTTTTTAAAAATAACTTTGGCACACAAAGATTCACAAATCTATGAACAGGCAGATTTCCCAGAGCATTTTGAGATTTTGAGATCTCACACATACTGAGAAATATCCAAAGGTACCTCCCACCCCAAAAGGTTGCCTACTTCCAGCAAACACAGAGAGTACTTTGTCTAATAGATTTTCTCTCCTTCTCCTTAGGGTTGTCTATGTATTTGGGCCACCAGTCAAAGAGTCTCCCACCGATGTTACTCCCACTTTCTTGACGACGGGAGTTCTCAGCACATTGCGGCAGGCTGATTTTGAGGCTCATAATATTCTCAGGGAATCTGGTTAGTGTGATAGCTTTCTTTTGTGTGGTGCTTTGCATTTGCAACATCTGTGCCAGCAAATATTTTATGAAAGCTTAGTATAACAGAGAGTCTAACTCCTTTATTGTTGTAAAGTGCTTTGAGTATTGAAACAGACGAAATTAAAGCAGTTGATATTTGTTTTGTAGGATCTCTGTGCCAAAAATAAGTAGGTATTCCATTAGACCTCCCTTAAGTTTGCTTTCCAGGTTGCCCCATTATCTCCGCGTAATAGTATGTTTTTTCTATAAGGCAATATAAATACAATATTGGTTGAATGACACCCAACTCTTGACAACTTCCTAGACAGATCAATGCAAGTGTTCACAAGAAGAATTTTTGCCATTATCTTCTAGGCATTTTTTTGCATGTCATTTTTCAATTCTAACCTACAAATCTGGGGTTTTCTGGTGGGTTCACGTGCAAATATCAATTGGTTCCAGATCAATCCAGATCAGCTAAGTGCTGCCTTCTAGCCAATACATAGTTTCTTGATTTTTGTTCCTTTATTCAAGGTTATTCTGGAAAAATCAGCCAGATGCCAATCATCTTAACACCATTGCATTTTGATCGAGATCCCCTGCAGAAACAGCCATCCTGTCAAAGATCGGTGGTTATTCGAACTTTCATTACAAGTGATTTCATGACTGGCATTGCAGCGACTCCTGGCAATGAGATACCAGAAGAGGTAAATGCCATTTAGAAAATTAAAGTTGCCTTTGATTTCTTTGTTAGAATAGAAAGTAACTTATTCCTTTGTTTTTAAATGTATACCAATACTTACTTACTTATTTATTTATTCATTCGATTTACTTAGTCATACATCTCAAACTAGTGGCTCTGGGCAGCAAACAATCATAAAACAAATAAAACACAATACAAAAAGAAATTAAATACAAACAGCAGCCAAGATATATTATAATATGTCAGTATCACCATAACCAGAAAATGGGACCTTCACACATTAGGGTCTCCAGGCCTAGGCCTTCCAGGTCTTCAAGGCCTTCCAGGTCTTCAAGGCCTTCCAAAAGGCAATCAGGATCTGAGCCATCCTAATCTCTGGAGGGTGAATGTTCCAGAGGTCATGTCCTATGGCAGAGAAGGCATGTCTCCTAGTCTTCTCCAGCTGACATTCCTTGGCTGATGCAACCCAGAGTGTGCTCATCCTACTGGACCAAATTAGAAGGGTAGAAACAAGTGATAGAAGACTGTCCATCAGGTAGCTTGGTTCCAAGCCATGAAGAACTTTAAAGGTGTCAACCAGCACCTTGAATTGTTACTAGAAAAACACTAGTAACCAGCGCAGCTCTAAAGCAGTGTTGCTATCTGTGCTGAGTAGCACCTTTTACAACCCATGCAGCTGCATTCTATATTAGCTGAAGCTTCCAAAAGCTCTTCAAAGGCAACCCCATTGCAGAATTCCAAATGGAAGGTTATGAGAATATGAATCATAGTCAGCAGAGCCTCCCGGTCCTGCAATGGGTGCAACTGATGCACAACTCAAAGGTATGCAAAGGCCCTTTTAGCCATGGTTACCATCTGCAAAGAATGTAACACAAAACTCACAGGAAGGAAAGACCAAAGTTAGATGCCCATTTTTCCTCTGCAGATCATTTCCCCTTTTGCAGATTAATATATTATAAAAGGAAAAACATGAACATCTTGGCTCCTTCCATTCTGTTCTGGAAGATGAGGCAGAACATTTGAATTAATTGATTCCATATTAATCGGCCATCCTATTTGGTCTCCCTCTTCTCTCTCATATCCCTTCTTCCAATTGGGGACATGCTGTCATTTATGTACTTTGACGTCTCTTTCTTGCTGGCTGTTTAAACATAGGTTGTGTTGAAGATGGTGACTGAGATTAAGAAGATTCCTGGCATCTCCCGGGTGATGTATGACTTGACTTCGAAACCTCCAGGAACGACTGAATGGGAGTAATTACTTCCCTCCCCTTTGAAAGTACTGTATGCAGTTTTAAATTATATCAGAAACCATTCCCAGTGTTGACATGCAGTACTGTGAAAAGAGTGACTGGAGCGGCTGCTACATCTTATGTGATTACTGTTTTCTCTCCTGGAACATAATCTGCAAATTAAGAGCGCTGATGAGGGTGGGGGAAGTCAGCTCAATGGGGCTGAGGACATGTACGGGTAAATAATTTACGGCAGCATTGCCTACGTGCAGACAGAATCATATTGCTTTGCCTTTTTTGTCTTACAGCCTCTTCCTGTTTTTTGTGTATTTACTGTTAAATGTCATTTCAATGTCTCTTTTTTTTTTTTGTATACTGTGTAAAAAGAGACAATTTATTTACATTCACCGACCCCATTGTTAGAGCTATTAATAATGTAAAATGAAAAAAAGTGACCAACTGCTTTTGAAACAGATTTATTATAAATAAATATTTTGCCAAATGGAGTAGTGAGTATTGTTGAATTGTAGATTAACGTATATTTATTTTCTGTAAATTGTAGTACCTGTTCCATTTCGTTTGGCATTTTAAGGTCATGGCAATAAGTGTTGATGTACTCAAGAAATATATCCAAATAAGAACTATATTCTACCCCACCCCACCATCCCCATTCCCCACTTTTTAATATTTTCAAAACAAATAACTTTTTAAGGATGTTAAATCATATGTCTTCCCACACTATGTAGTTATTATCAATATTTAATATACATTAAATCAGCTAATTGGCTACAAGAGAAACAAACATGAATTATCTATAAAAATTGAAAATTCACTGCTTGGGGAAAACCAAAGTGACAATTGTCACAGCAGCCATCAAAATGCTGGCTTATGCTCTTGTTTTCTTTTTTACACTTTTATTTTAGTCACATCTTTTGGCTTTCTGTTTTATGTGAGACATCTTAATAAAAGCAAGGGAAAGCTGCATTTCAAAAACTTTTATCAAGCTGTGTTTAAATATTAGCTTGATTTCTATATGATTTGTATTTAGAACCATCTTGGTTAACTTGAGAGTGAATGAGTTGTTTTATTAACACCATTCGATGAATAGGTTACCACTAAGTTAAAAAGGTGAATATAGTTTACGTTCAGTGTATTGAGCCTGAATCAAAATAAAACTCTTTTAGTATTTTGTTTGGGAAACTAGAATGGAGGAAATATCAAGTTACTATGAGTTGACTCTTCTACACGTCGTGCCATAGCTTTTGTGACTCATTCTGGATACCTCCCAATGCTTTGCAAATCAATACAAACTATGAGCTTTTGCCTAAAACAATGCAGAAGAAAGTAATATTGAAAGAATAATGTTGGCCACACATTCAGAATGACCTGTTGATTTATTCCATTGGATTAAGTTGCAGGCTTCCCTTGCTGTACCAGCTAGTTTAGTGTGCCACATAATTATTTACAATTTCGTCAAGATTGTTCTCATGGAGATCTTATAGTAACAGAACAAAGAGTAGCAGTAGTGTTCATAATGTCCAATCTACCTACAATCCATGATCTGTATCCAAATTATTCTCTAGGAAAAGTTCTGAGTAAATGTCATATCTGTAGCATCTTTTGAGTAGTAACAACTTCATTCCCTGTCTTGGGAATAGAAATTCAGAAATGGTTGAGGGAATGCTTCCTAGTCATTCAAGTTCAAGTGATGTTTCCAGATCTGTTTATGTGTCTATATTTGGGGCTTGGGCAGCAAAATTGTGGCTGTTTTCAGTGTTTGTTTTAAGCTGTCTTAAAATTCAGACTTATCATAATTAAGGTATAGCCTGGGAAAAAGAAGCTTAGTTACAGTCAGATGAGTCAGAGTTTTAACTTAAATAATGAAGTTTGCAGTTGGTGTTAAAATGTTTTTATTCTCATATTCATTTACTATAGATAGGCACACGTCAAATTCTATGGGTTTTAGATTAGTAAATTTATTAAGTTTCGTTCTGTTAAGATAACAGTGGATTTATTTTTAAGCTGGATACATGAATAAAATGGAGTTTGGAAACATTTACAAAGAATATTATACTAGAGACAAAAATAACCACATACAAAGGTGCATAAGTAAATTGTTTAAATGAAGACATCAGTATTGTACAGAAAAGTGACTCTGTGCATGACTAGTATAATATAGAAAATTATTCCTTTCTCTTAAACCCATACTGGGATTCAGTTTATGCTGGCAATAGAATGTGGAGTACACTTAAATGGCCAGGATTCCAATTCTTGAATGTATTTCATAGTATTGATTCCCGTAACCAAAACTAGCTGCAGAAAACAGGCTTGTGGTCCAGGAGGAAATGTGTAACCTGTAGCTTATGAATGCAGATGCCCTTGCTAGATTTGTTTGCCCTCTGGTCTTCAGTAAGACATGTCAACTGTTTTCAAAGGCAATTGTGTAGGGAATTATTCCTAAAACACTCAGTTAAAAAAAATCTGTAAATGATAAAAGTACTGTCAGCCTTAATTTTTATCCTCAAATAAAAGTGAACCCATTTGGATACTTCTGTGATTTATTTTCTGTCACCATTCTTTATGATGCATTCTTTTTTCCTTGTGTTCTTTCATTCTAAATCAGATTTTGGAATGTCTGGTAGAAGTTTTGAAAGTTGTGGTTTCAACCTATTTGAAAAGGAGGGCTCATCTGAATAAGGTACTAATGGGTGGAAACATTAGTCTAGCTTGCAAGGCTCTCCCGTTCAACCTCTGGGAGTCGGAATGGGTGCAGTTTTCTCAAAACGTATCTGTTTCTTTCATGCCTTATTCTCATTTGAGAAGGCGACGCAAAATGGGGAGATGTTGGTCCTGCTGGTCAGATCAGTATAGTCAAAGGGGATGAAGAGGAACGTTTTTGAATATTGAAATGCTGGAATATCTTAAGCGAAGCCCAAATATCATGTCAATGTGTGATGTGATTTAGTAAGGACTGTGTCAACTCTGAAGCGAACCTGGCTGAAGCCATCTTTTGCTTTCTCATAGTTGCCACGAAGCCTGAGAGGGGGGAAGTAGATAGCCCAGCTAACAGTCAAAATAAAAAGTTTTCCTGTGGGAACCAAGGTCATTGTAAGAGGTGGCTGGTGAACATGTTCTTTGAGGAATCTACCTGCCTTGGAATTCTGCTTTCAATGGGTGTGTTACTTGGAACGCTGACAGACTGGTTCACTGTTATAGTTGGGCTGGAAATACAAGTAGTCATCCATATTGCTTGAACAGATTTGCCATGGAATTACTATGAAGGAGTAGTTAAATTTATCTAATTTTATTTATTGAATCTACCAAAACAAAAAACTCACCACCACATGGATATAGTACAAAAACAAACTGAGGAATTAGCAAATTACAAATATCTTGGGAAATAATTGTGTTTCTAGGCACAATGTGCTGTGAGAATAACTCTGAGGGACAGGAGGAAGAGTTGCAATCTACACAACAGTCATATCTGAGTCCAAACAAGGGATGTGGATGGAGAAAGCTCTCAGAAGGAACCCTCCCTAGTTCTTTGGAAAGTAAAGGCAGGGGATGGGAAGTGCTTTTGGTTTCACAAGATCATTGTCAACCCTTTGAGATAGTCCAAACTAAGAAACCAAAATCATAAATACTGTGGTAGTACCATTTTTATTAAGGTTGTAACAATAGAATCTGGCATTGGATTTATTCAGAAACTGCTGTTAATTAAATGCAGCATGAACTCAGATAGTAATCTCTGTGTAAGTATAAACTTCCAGTACAGGTAGTCCTAAACTTGCGAACACAGCCCAAAATTTCTATTGCTAAGTAAGATATTTGTTAAGTGAATTTTGCCCCATTTTGTGACTTAACTTGCCACAGTTGTTAAGTGAATCACTGCAATTGTTAAATTAGTAACACGGTTGTTAAGTGAATCTGGTTTCCCCATTGACTTTGTCAGAAGGTTATGAAAGGTGATCACATGACCCCAGAACATTGCAGCCCTCATAAATATGAGTCAGTTACCAACCATCTGAATTTTGATCATATGACCATGGGGATGCTGCAATGGTCGTAAGTGTGAAAAACTATCATGAGCTGTTGTAACCTTGAACAGTCACTAAATGAACTGTAAATTGAGGACTAGCTGTAGAGCCAGTTTAGTGGTTAAGGCACCAGGGAAACAGGAATTGTGAATCTAGTCTCACTTTAGGCATAAAAGCAGGCTGTGTGACCTTAAGTCAAGAGCCACGCTTGTGCAGTAGTTAGAAGGCAGCACTACCTGCAATTTGGCAGTTCAAAACTCACCAGGCTCAAGGTTGACTCGGCCTTCCATCCTTCCAAAGTGGGTAAAATGAGGACCCAGATTATTTGGGGAAATATGCTGACTGTGTAAACCGCTTAGGGTAGTAAAGCACTGTGAAGCGGTATATAAGTGCTAGTGCTCTCAAGCCAACGCACCTCAGGGATGTTGTGAGGAAAATGGAAGGAGCATTAGATTAGTTTATCGCCGTGAGTTATTTATAAAATTAAGGCAAGGTAAATAAATTGCTTCAATATGTCACATATAGTATCCAATAATGCCAAAGAGTTCAATGACCACCTCATCAGTTCTGGATGATATATTGTAATTGATCCTCAACTGAAAAATACTATTAAAAACATGAGCTTCTTGCACATAAAGTCACATAATGCCTGGCAAGATAGTTCTGTTGTCATGAGGAGAAGCCTGTTGTAAATTGCATAATACGTTAATTAAATGTATGCCATGAAGACATTGAATTGAGATGTTAGGTGTTAGAACTGAATTGCTGATCTGGAGCATTAAAGATCTTAGTGTAGTTTTTAAAGTCATTCTGAATTTCACATAAGTTGTTTTGCATTTTTGAATTGATTAATGAACCTTATCTTTGAAACAGTCACTCTTCTGCTCTTAAATCACTTCCAAATTCATTCTATATAACTTTTTATAGATTGGTTTCATTCTGTCAGTCCACAGTGTGAAGAATCTAAGTTTTTGTTAGGCTAATGCAGATAAAAGGCTGCATTTTTTTGCCTCTTTTTGCATGCTATTATCTCTGCCTGAAGCCAACGTAGGAAATAAAAGTTTATTCAACTATACTGTTTCTTTTTGTTTGTTTTTTTGTATAACTTTAGTCTTCTATTTGGGACCAGCTCCTGGAGGAAGAAACTATGTGGCTGAATTTAAAGTCTTAAGACCCTAATTCTGTTAATGCTTTATAAGAACTCAGAATCAGCAACATCCTCTTTTGTAGAAATGGGACAAATAAAATTAATAATGGCATTTTTCAGAATTAAAGCTAACGAGCATGCATGGTTCTTTTCCACAAACAAATCATTGTCAGGTTGAATAAAGAACTGCTCATCAGACTCTTCCCCAACAGAGGACCCAGTTTGTGGGGGGCAGTAAGCTGACTTTGTATAAATATATAAAAGTATGAAGGCTATTGCTTAGCGCATTGTAAGCCGCCCTGAGTCTTCGGAGAAGAGCGGCATATAAATCTAAAAAATAAATAAACAAAAAATAAATAAAACAGATTACAATCTTTAAAAACAAGGGTGAAGAAACTACAACTCTTCAGATGTTGGAGAGAATACCAGGACATCCATCAAAATGGCAAGGGAAGAATGTAGGTAATAAGTTGAGACTTGGAGAATGCTAAAAAGAACTATTGTACACTGCACAGAGTCACTTTATGAGATAGGTGGCTATATAAATTCAATTAATAAATAAAAAACTTGGATCCCTTTCTCCACCTGAATATACAAAACTATAACTGAGTGTTGTTTTGGGACATCTGAGGGAATGTCAAAAAATTCAAAATGGCGGCCCACCTGAGTGCTCAACACCTTGCCCTGTTGACATGCATTACATTTACAATATAATGAAAAGGAACAGATTTTAATTACAGTTAGTCACTTCCTTGCCTTACTCATCTAGATTCCCTTGGATATGTTCAGAATGTGTGCATAACTGTGTCCTTAAATGGTGCAACAGTGCTTTTTTAAAAATAGGATTATCCCCTACTTCACAGCTCTTGCCTCTGCAAATTCCCAAAGTACACTAGATTAGTTATTGAATAACCTCAGTCTTACAAAGTCATAAGGCAGCTAACTTCTACTTAGTCCTTCCTTCCGGTTAGAGATAAGTTGAGATGACTGGTTAAAGTAGTCCAACAGATGGAGAGAGGTCTAAATTACTCAGCTATAATAAACTCATCTGTTTCTCCTCACATGTAGAGTTTATATATTGTCAAAAGAACTAAAGATAGGATTATAGCTAACTCTGAGGGACACTAAATCTGATTCACATATTATATAAAGCCATGGGTTGTTTAATCAGGTCTAATTGGATAAACCTGGATTCATGCAATGTGCTAAATTAAAATCAACCATATTATGACTCAGTATTTTGGGTCACCATGTTCTCAAACTAGAATCATATAACGTGTGCGTTCATATTTAGCTTAACTAAAAACTTACTAAACAGGTCAGGATTAGCTGAATCCACACATTATTTTAAGGCAAATGCAGCCACATTATTTTTTAACATAATGGATTGAAGCTTTGAAAAATTAAATCAAATAAACTGGGCAGATGATCGATTACACTGACCCCAAGCCACAATTCTGAATTCTTACTGAAGCAAATCTTACTAACTGGTATTATTTAGGGGTTGTGTGCAGGGTTACTCTTATCAAAGCTCAGATTTAAAAAATGAGAAGCAAGGGAGTAAGATATAGTTTCATAATCTGTAGAAGTCTGGTGTTGATTCTTTAAAGATATATAGGGCTCCCCTGAGCAATTTGTCTTTCCTGCAGCTTCAGGTGCTTTACTAAAGCTTAATCTATTATCCCCCTTTGTTGAAATCAAGAATTATGTTACTGGCAGATTAAAACTGTTCAGTGATTAAGGTTTCTAATGAAGCTAAAGCATGCTGTAGTCCTTAATAAATCCTTATTAAATAATCTGGTGACAGGAAACATGTCATAAAATGCTACATAATATCTCTAAGTTCTCTGGTGAAAAATTGTATAATTGTGTATACTCATTTTCAAAAGCAAACTAAATTCAGCGGACTTAGAGAAGATTAAGCCTTCTCACCCGGACGTCTATGAGTTCCAGTCAAGGTTTTTACAGAAAAGTTGAAATATTAAACTTATCTCTTCTTGACTGTACAATGTATTTTGTATTATTTCATGTCCTTGATGAGATGAAAATGAAATTCATTTTGATCTGATCTTGACTATAGCAGACAAATATTACTTATCTTCAATTTTAAGGACTCAGACAAATCACAAAACCCAGCTTTATCCATTCTTTTGGGGGAAAAAAGAAAACGGGACTCAATAAAATACAATATAAAAATAAAACAATATATTTGTATTCCATCCAGAGTCACTGAAAGTGAATTGGGTGGCTATATAAATTTTCATAGATAAATAAATGGCCAACCCATGAAAATCATCTTTAAAATGAACAAGAGGACAATCTTCACTCTTCTGCGGTTTGCTCTAGTTCTCATCTTGAGGTGTTTTATGAAATTTTGACCCTTTGTATTTCATTTATGTTGATATTGTTTCCCCATTTACCCAACAATTAGTATCTATAAGCCTCCTATCCCAAAGGTGTTTTTTCAGGAGGCAAGTAAACTGTTTTTTCTTTGAAGACGCTTCACTTCTCATCCAAGAAGCTGCTTCCTCTCTGACAGGATAGTGGGGAATGAAAGGATCCTGTCAGAGTGGAAGAAGCTTCTTGGATGAGAAGTAAAATGTCTTCAAAGAAAAAACAGGAAAGTCCAATTGGCTCCTGAAAAAGGACATTTGGGACAATCATGACCTGGATGACTGAGAATCTCTACAGACTATAAGCTTCCTACCTTCACACCAATCAGAATAATCTAATGTTATCCATAATTGTGCCCAAATCAATGCATCGGCTCTACTGACTTCTATTTGAAGAGCTGGCCAAATCAAGATTTTAAAGTAAAAGATTAAAAAGAGATAATTAATGATTTTGAAGTAGTTTATGACAATTAAAATTTTCATAGTGAACAGAATAGATCTAATTTAATTTAATTTAATTTATTAGATTTTTAGACCGCCTTTCTCCTTTGCAGGACTCAGGGCGGTTTCCAGTCAGTATTTAAAAACATATAAATACAAAATATAAAAACAATTAAA
>JANHFK010009249.1:17764-29260 GCA_036250565.1 Sibynophis collaris | reverse complement strand
GTTTGTCTTTTTGTTTTCTAGAGTAGTAACTTTTATTTAAGCAGTAGGTATCCTTTAGTTCCTTTCTAAATCAATTTGTGAAATGTTTGAAACTTAAAAAACCCAATATAAAAATCTTATAAAGTAACCTCCCAATACACATATTTTTCCAAACACCAATCTCTAATATATGTTTTAATTGACATTTCTTCATGCATTTATTTATTTAATTAGACGCAATTAATTGAAGTACTTAATTTAATTTAACTTAATTTATTTAGAGAGAATGCTTTGTAAATTGGAGAAGGATAGATGATAAAAAAAAAGATTTGTTTTGCTTCATGTGTTGGTTTAGGAAAAAAATCTGATGGCATGGACTTATAGTCTTTGAATGAGCTGAGGATAGCTGAGTTCACTTTTTGTTCTAAGTCATTTCATAACTGATTTGTTAAAGGTTTTGTTAGGCTTACTGCAACAAGATGAACAGAGTCAATGAACAGTTTGTTTTAAGAAGGCAAATCAGAGTTTGAAACCATGTTTTGATGTTACTTGTTATTACCTAGGGAGAAGAATTACTTGGGACCTATGGTTTATTTGAGGTTTTCTCCTGATTAGTTTCTGTAATCAACCAAGCACTCTATTTTAGTCAGTTTTGTAAAGCAACAACGGCTTTTAAAAGGGGGTGAAATGAACTTGTAATTAGTCAAATAAGTATGAGTGCTTTGTTCCTAAGAAGAAATTTTCTGATAGTGAGAACAATCAACTGATGGAACAGCTTGCCTTCAGAAGTTGTGGGAGCTTCATCATTGGAAGCTTTCAAGAAAAGACTGGTCTGCCATCTGTTAGAAATGGTGTAGGGTCTCCTGCTTGGGTGGAGGGGTTGGACTAGATGACTAGGTCTTTTCCAACTCTGTTATTCTATTATCTCTGGCTTGATCAATGAATTTTAATCAAAATTAACCATGTCTTAGCATAATGAGAGAGTGCAGTTCCATTTTTGACATACAGTACTATTACAGCTTCAATATCAACTATAGTATAAAATTAATTCTTTTCCCAAATTCTTTGCCAGCCCCCATCAATCCTTGTAGTCCATATTACATTGCACAAGTTGCTGGCTTTTCTTCATGCCTAGCAAGGTAGAATTAACATCCCGGATACATAATCCCAGGAATATTAATCATTTTATCATATATGCAATCATAACAAAAAAATAATAATTATGTTGCTTAAATGTTTTCATGTAAATGGAAATTCCACTGATTGCTAAATTTGGATTGCCTTGAAATAAAACTACAGTAGAATTGAACAGCCAAATTCAAACTCTTGCTGAACCGGAAAACAAACAGTGTGATACCTGCTCTCCTAGGCTTGTGGCTCAACAATATCTAAAAGCATATGCTATGGTCATCAAACACTAAGCAAGTTCAGGAAGTGCACAGAAATTGCCTGCTGTTGCCTGTTCCTACTGTTTTTCCCATTTTCAATCAGTATCAAAACAGAATTTGGTAGGATTGTCTACATTCCATGAATAGGGCAAATCCAAGGAAGAGGGAGGTTTTGAAGAGATATAGGGATCCAGCAACTGGGAAGTAATTCCTTGAAAACAGTCAAGCCAAAGAATCTGTACTCTTCTTTGAGCTGGCAAGAATTAAACTTTACTAGCTTTTGGGAGATAGGAAAACTAACCACATGTTCAGGGACAGCAACTAAAGTTACACCCATTCCAAATTTGACTATATTTGACACCTCTGGAGCGTAAATAATTATGTCAGTGATAGAACGTGCTTACCTTATTTGGCATGTTGAGGGTCCTCCTCTGAAAAGATGATGTTTTTCTTGAAAGCAATGCTATAGCAGAATTGTATGAGTGCAACTCATCATGTACAGTTGTTTTGCCTCCAAAGAACGTCCACAGATCACAAAATTGCAAACAGGGGAGGTACAGATTGGTCAGTACCTTTGACTTGACAAAGTGTACCTAATGGTGCCCCAGAGACCTGTTCAAAATATTTGAAACACTATCAAAACACGTTGATTGGTTATGTAGCAACCTAAAGGAAGCCATGTCTGTCCTCTTCCTCTCTACAGTGGCTAGATATCAGCTTCCAACCCTCTTCCCCTGCCACTTACTATCATAATGTTTGATCCCAAACCATTTTAAAGCCTTATTTCCCCCATTTTCCTGACGTAATTCTCAATGCCATGCTTTGATAATGTATTAGTCCAGGTTCTTTGTCCCACGTTTGCCAAGAACATAAATTGGCTCTTCTCAGCCTGGTGGTCTCCCTAGGGAGACCTTTTCAAGGAGTTAACCTCCTTGTTGTAGTTCTTCAATGAAGCTCATTTTCAGAGATGACCTCATTTGGATTCTTTTGGGCAATGATTCTTTTAAACCTCAAAAGAGAGTAGGAAGTTAATTCAATCCTGGGCAAACATTGCCAGTTCAGTCAAATTTTTACTTGAAAGTTTTGAGTTACAGTGAAGTTTATGTAACTATAATGCAGATTATGCTAATGTGAATGTGGCTAATGAGCATTTTCATGAATTCTGTGAAATGAAAGACTTTTGTATGCAATGACAAATGTTAGGATGGTGTTTAGCTATAGAACTTTTTTCCTCTGTATCTTTTATATATTCACATTCACTGTGATCTCCCGTGATCTTACAGTGTCCTCAAAATTGGATGACCATTACTGGACACAGAACAACTGACTGGAGCATATAGCCTTAGCTGATCTGATCTAGCAGAGCAATCTTTGAAAATGTGAAAAGAAAAGAGTTACTGGTTCTTAGTTTTTATCTTGAGACACAGCATGAAGGTGGAAAAAAATCTTTTGAAGATCTGACAAATATAAAGTATATATCTATATATTCTTAGCTGCAGGGAATCGGGTGGCATTAGCATAGAAAAGCAAGCAAGGAAAAGTTGGCATTAAAGTTAGCCAACCAACAAATGGATTGGTTTAAAAAGAGAGCAAGAGAAATGAACCTGCATGTTTGTATGTTAACATGCATCCAAATGATGTTGGCTTTACAGTACTTGGCAGTGTTTGGAATTGACTTGTGAAAAATAATTAGATAAACATTAACACATAATCATTTTTTGTTGGAAATCCAACAAAAGTGTTGGGGGGAAAAAAACCTACTTGCCATGAAAGCAGGAATTTTTTTTTAAAGGAATCTTTAAATAATTATAGAAATTACATTTGGCAGTGTACAACAACATGAGAAATGACCTTTGAAAGAATGTGGACTCTATGTTCTTTATTACATTACAACATGAATTAATTACAGGTAGTCCTCGACTTACGACCACAACTGAGCTCAAAATTTATGTTGCTAAGTGAGAAATTGGTTAAGTGAGTTTTGCCCCGTTTTACGACTTTTCTTGCCACATTTGTTAAATTGGTTGTTAAGTGCATCTGGTTTCCCCATTAACTTTGCTTGTCAGAAGGTCGCAAAAGGTGATCGCATGACTCTGGAACACAGCAACCGTCATAAATGTGAGGCAGCTGTAAACCATGTGACTGTGGAGATGCTGCCACAGTCATAAGTGTGAAAAATGGTCATAAATCACTTTTTCAGTACCGTTGTAACTTCAAACAGTCACTAAGCAAACTGTGGTGAGGACCATTCTCACCATATTCACCTATGTCAAAATATAATGAATCCATTTTGAGAGCAAATCTTTATAATTCTTGACATATTTTTTGCCTATTGGATGCCTACAGATTATGTGCGTGCTTCCTTGTAGATTTATTTATTTCAAAACTCTTTGCTACATAAGCTGCTCTCCTTCAGCCATTTGGCAGTGTTCAACAACAATTCTGAGTAATGTACTTACACCTCTCCCCTTTACTACTAATGCTTAATCACCAGCAATATCTACAATCAATATGCTTCTATTTGATGGCAGCACTACAATTATGTGCACTGATGAGCATATTATCCTGTTTACCTAATAACTTCCTTTTGTTTCCTTAAGGCAGTAATATAGGAATTATAAAATCAAACCTTTACCAAATTAAGATGTACAATCTAAAAGTAGCCTCTATCATCCCTCCTGCCGTCATTTGTCAATAAAATGGCAAGGTTTTGGCAGCAATTATTTTGCCACCAGGTCTGGGAGCCTGAATCATTCCCACCCTTAAAATCTACCAAAAAAGTCTTTAAAAATTGCTCAAATTATGGTTCTAAAACCTAGGACCAAAATAACTAAATTTCAGCTATGAAATTCGGGCCGATTTAGGAGGAATTGAGAGATTTTAAGAATGGAAAGGATGTTTTGCCTCCCAAAGGCACCTGACTCTCATTCCTAGCTTTAATACTTCCCTCACCTCATACAATAATTAAATATAGTCCATCTTATTTTGAGTCTACTGGAAAGCTTCCTGCAAACAAGTTGCAGCTTCTTCTTTTCTGTTATATCATAATTTATGATATAACATACATAAAGATATGCAAAAGCAAAAAGAAGGGGAAATAGGGAAGTATGGAAAAGAAGAGGGGGAAAAGAAAGGAAAGGCATTGACTTCCGATTCCCTTTGGTGAAGTAGAACAGGGTAATAACATCAAACCACAACTTGCCCTGAATGCCACTTGCTTTAGAGATTGCTTAGCAACTTTTACTGACTTCTGCTTCCAAAGTTTTTTTTTTTAATCCAGGGGAAGGAAATCAGTCCAAATGGCCATATATGTATGTTGATATCATCATGCAAACCCCAGAATCTGCATACTTGCTCAGACATCACAACACCAGTGGTGAAATCCTGCCGGTTCTGTCTGGCTTGCACATACCGGTAGCCGTGGTGCGTGGTTCAGTGAACTGGTAGAGGGTGGCAGCACGAGGCTCCGCCCACCTGCCCGGATGTAGTTACTTCTTGATTTTTAACCCACTGCGCGTGTGCAAAGCCTTCTGCACATGCGCAGATGGTCAAAAATCGGATGTGATGTGCACACGCATGCAAGTGAAGCAAGCACGCATGCACAGAGCATGCACTTCTAAACTGGTAGGGAAGGTAAGTAGATTTCACCCCTGTACCACACATACAGTATATGGAATGGCCAGGTTTGCATGAAGAAGGATGATGATGATGATGATGATGATGATGATGATGATGATGATGATGATGATGATGATGATGATGTCGATGTCTATTCAGTTCGACACTTGGCGTTTCTATGAACAAAGTCCCTCCATATCTTCCAATTTTGCACTCAGTTTGTATGAAGACACATTCACGAATGCATCTGTCATCATGTTGGTGTCATTGACTTTGTAAGTGCTGCAGTCTGTAGCTTTGGTCTTACAAGTGTCAGAGTTATACAAAAACATTGTGGTCATCACCATCATTATCATCATGCATAAACCCTACTAATAGCATTGGTAAGTATTTAAACAAAAGCTAATGCAGTCTAAGATATATTTCATTCCACCAGGTTTGAATTAGAATCTTAGCATATAAAAACAGAACGTGCTGAAA
The DNA here is from genome assembly GCA_036250565.1 of Sibynophis collaris. Classification (NCBI taxonomy): domain Eukaryota; kingdom Metazoa; phylum Chordata; class Lepidosauria; order Squamata; family Sibynophiidae; genus Sibynophis; species Sibynophis collaris. The sequence goes on along the minus strand of JANHFK010009249.1, from coordinate 23,795 downwards.
GCACTCATTGACTGGCATTTCCCATTAAGCTACATCATAATATGTATTGCTTGGTTTTGGTTTAACGTGCAAGTCTGAACCATTGTGGCTTGTATGTTGTGGTTTGCGACTTAGCACATAGACATTGTGATTTATCCAACAAAACCGTATGATATATCCACTAGACGAATGTGTTGGCAAACAGATCAGGAACATTTCATCAGACTCGTGTGGGTCAAATTGATTCTCCTCTCTATTTCTGTAGAGGCGGATATTTGTATGTGCTTTTTAAACATGCTACCCCATGTTTGATTTTTTTGGCAACAGGGTAGCTTGTGATAAAAATTAGACTAAAAAAATAAATCAATCTATGAAGAAGCCATATGTCTTGTACTTCACCCATTTCTCCTTTTTTTTTTTAACCTCACAAACCAGAAAGATTGCTTGAACAAGTTATCTTCCAAAGTGGCTTTTCTTCCATAATGTGGCACCTCCCTAATAAGCGCTATCCACAAACTAACAAGTTCCGCTCTGTGACCTTAGTAAGTAAATTAGTTACCTCTAGTGCTGGCAAAAAAACAACATCCCTGCCTTGATCTTAATACGTTAATAACTGACAGCTTTCGCTTCCAGAGTGGCTTGTGGCTTATTGCTGTGAGCCCTCTAGGCAAACAGCCAGGGCTATTGCATTCCTTTTTACATATGAGCACCCAATAATATACTTATGTACTTCCTCCCCCCTTTTCACTGCATGTGTACAAAACACTAATTTCCACTGGTTAATCAACCTGGGTAAAGGGCAGGGATGAAATCCAGCAGGTTTTGACAAGTTCTGGAGAACTGGTAGCAGAAATTTTGAGCAGTTTGGAGAACCATTAGTGGAAATTTTGAGTAGTTCGGAGAACTGGCAAATACCACCTCTGGCTGGCCCCAGAATGGGGTGGGAATGGAGATTCTGCAATATCCTTCCCCTGCCATGCTCACCAAGCCATGCCCACCAAGCCACTCCCACAGAACTAGTAGTAAAAATATTTGGATTTCACCATTGTTGGAAGGATGGAAGGCTGAGTCAACTTTCAGCTTCATCAGAATTGAACTCCTGGAGTGAGCAGTGAGCAGTGAGTTAGCCTGCAGTACTGCATTCTAACCATAGTGCCACCACTAGTTTTCTAGAAGCAGAATAAAAACATGGCACAGACAATGGAAATGATCAAATGCAGCTCAGATTCTGCTCATAACATTTTTTCCAGAGAGATGATCCACCTTGTGGAAGGTCAATATTCTTCTTCTCCCCCTTTTCCTGGTCAAGTTTCAGTTCTCTGCAACAGACTCAGCAAATGAACATGGAGACAGAACCTTGTGGCTGAATGAGGGTAGAGGGTTGTCGTATGGCAGGTCAATTGAAGCACAGCAGGCCAGCAGGCCACTGAAGACTCTCCTTCCTATTTATTTAGGAAAGCACCTCTTTATCACTTCTGATGACCTTGATCAGGCTTCAGTCTGTCCCAGGAGCAAGATTGCACGCAGATGGAGGCTCCATTATGTGAATATATCCTCATAAAACAATAAATGAGCTCTCTCAAACCTGAATAAGGAGGGTGAGTAGATAAATAATGAATCCTTCCTGTATTGTATTGGGCAGATTGAAGCGTTCATTCACCTGGAAAACTTTATCTGCATCCATTTTTTTAAATCTTATTATTTTTAACATTCTTGTATTTTTTGGAAAATGATTAAAAAAGAATCATTGATAGGTGCCGCTGTTTCAGAGTCAAAGTATACATAGCTTGTTATTGTTCTGCGTAATTTACCATGCTACTATAGGCTCTTGATCCTGTAAATCTGTATCTTTAATCTTTAAAATTTAGATCTAAGGATGCTTTACTGAATAAGAGTACTAACCGATAATTTTTAAAAACTTCTCAATTTAGTTTATATAGTAACAAGTATGAGGAAGATAAATTTATATATGATTGAGATATACTGTCATATCATAATCCTATTCACATTAACATCTCTCTAGACTTATATATGGTATTTTTGATTAGGCTGTAAATATACTCTGTGTTTGTGTCACAGTTTTTTATATATTAATTTTCCATGCTTTCTTTTTTAAACAGATTAATAAAAAAAAGCACTTACCAGAAAATGTACATCTATTTGTAATTCTCAATTTTGTTGTCCAATGAGCAAAACGAAGGGTCCTTAATGCTCTCTGAGTTTGATTGTTTTCTTGCAGACGTTTCATTACCCAAACTGGATAACATCACCAGTGCTAGTAAGTGCTAGTAAGCACTGCTAATAAGGAGAGAGGTGTGCTCTCAGTTTATACTCTAGTGGTTTGCCATGTTAACATTGGTGAAGGTGGTCTTAGAGATTGTTTTGTTGGGCTGCTTACTGTTAGCTTTGGCAGTTCCTTGTTTGGGTTTTTTTTTACTTCTTGAACAAGGGAACCAAAGACCAAAACACCTCCCCACTAGCAATCAGTACCCAGATTACTATAGATTAACTCCAAGATTGATATCAGACCAACAATCAAGAAGTAAACAATACCCCAAACTGCCAAACAAGTTACTAACAAAGAATAAAGAATAACAGAGTTGGAAGGGACTTGGAAGTCTTTTAGTCCAACCCCTTGCTTGAATAGGAGACCTTATACTATTTCAGACAAGTAGCTGTCCAATCTCTTCTTGAAAGTCTCCAGTGATGGGGCACCCACAACTTCTGAAGACAAAGCATTCCACTGGTTAATTGTTCTCACCAATAGGAAAGTTCTCCTTAGTTCTAGGTTGTTTATGTCCTTGATTAGTTTCCATCCATTACTTCCTGTCTTGTCTAGCAGTAAACAGCACAACCAAAGAACCTCTAAGACCACCCTACAGCAAGCCACTAGAATAAAAACAAAGAACAAACCTCACCGGGATGCTTCCAAATAGCCTCTCCGAGGACACAAATCCAAGGGGACTGATCAGATAAGCACCTAATCAGATTCCTAGAACAGTGATGACAAAAGGCAAGAAGCAGAAAAGATTAGGCCGGAGTATATGTCTATGTTTGTGCCTACACATATTATTCAGTGGGAAACCAAAACTGTGAAAAAGAACACCTTTTTTAGTACAACATGACAGGTCATTATGAAGTGTTATATAACAATGTGACATGTCAGGATGATAAAAGACTTTATGAAATCTAAAACAAGAGAGAGAGAAAGGGAAAGCGAAAGAGATACAGCCTCTTGGCATCTGGGAAAGTCACTAAATCATCACACAATTCTCCCAGCCTGCACTAATAATGTTAGCAATGTTAAGAAGGATCGCTGTCATTGGCTGTAGTTCAGCTGGCAAAAAGGACAAACTGTGTGTAAATTACTTTTCCTAACACCTTGGGAAGCATCAGCTATTCTAAAAAAAAAGAAAGAAAGGGAGGAACTGCCCCTTGAGGTTGCACAATTATGCAGGCTATATAGTATCTCATTGGCAGGACCCATTAAAAAAAAGCAACAATTCTGAATATAGAAAGGATTCTGGTCAGTTCCAGCATATCCATCTAGCCTAACAAACCTAGTCTACCTGCTGAATAATTCAGGAGAGAGAAATAGTTTGATTTTATTCCTGGTAGACCCATGCAGTTGATTCATGATAATAGAATTATGACAACAGACAGATGTCCAAAAATCACCAAGAATAGAGCTCTACTTGAAGGAGAGTTTGCCTTTTAAACATCATGCTTAAAAGTTCATACTGTTTATGTGTCTTCATAGTATAACAACTTTAATTGGATTGATTTATGATTACCTTCTACACTATATTGTGAAATAACTTAAAATTTTATGTCTGTTGTATTTACTACAAAGATTGATTGATTTCCATAATGAAACTCAGTAACCAAATGGACCTCCTCCAGGATGTTCTGTGAGGATGTCCTTCCAGATCTTGTGGTGGTGCAACTACCACCAGTATGATCAGATCTATTCACCTTGCTGCTGGTTATCTTCTCTTTCTTTGCACTTTTCTCAGAATTATCTCAGTGGAGCTATAATGTGGTCAAAATATGATAATTTGTGCTCAGTCTTTGTGTTTCAGGTGAGAAGCATAGATTAATTTGTTCTACAACCCATTAGTTTAGAAAGGGTGGTTTTGCTTTCCATGATAATCTCTAGATTACAATCTCGTCCAATCACAAAACATTAATTTCACTTTCTCTCCTGCTTCTTCAAATACCAAATTTCACCTCCATTGAGAGTCATAACAATATCTTGCCTGCACGATTCTGATCTTTGTAGACATAGGTATTTGAATATCTTTTCAAGCGTCATTGCTACACTACCAAATGTTAATCTGCAGGATATTTCTTAATTGTTGGTTCCTTTATTGTTCATGATCCTAAAAGACATCTACCATATCTGTATCTTTATTATCACTTCTAAAACTGATTGCTATATGTGTTATCATTATCTTGGTTGTCCTTATCAAGGAGAAATCTGCAACACCTACAATACTTCTATGATTGAGTGCAACATGATTTTGTCTTGTGTGAAATTTGGATGTATTTCGGATGCACCCATCAGTAGGTGGAGATATCACGATGTACCTCAGAAAAGATCTTGTCAGGTGACTTTGATCGGTGTCTTCAATTGAAGAAAGGAAACAGAAAAATCAGTACCAATTTTAGGAATTCCGTTATTTATTCCAACTTTAAAAACACAAACAATATTCACTAATTGAAGACATTTGCAAAAAAAGTATTGTTAAATGTTATCTTATCTAGAGAGAGGATTGTTTCTTAATATATTGACTTCAGCATAATTTTGAAGCACTATTGTAAAATCTCTTTATTCATAGTTCTCATGTCTGGCAAGCAAATAGTGCTTTTCCCCTGTGGTATTTTTCTGTACATTACCGTCATAATTGCCTATGCTACTAAAACACCAAAAGCAATATTGCAGAAGATAATTTATTAATTTTTTATGCAGATTAACTGGATAAATAATTACTTGCAAAATTGTGCAGAAGCTATATTAAATTGCTCAGTGGGTAAATTTGACACTGTTTGTATTTCTCTTCTCAAATTATTAAGCCTCCACTTACGAGTTTCTGCTTTGTAAAATGCTTAATATTTTTATGGTATGTCATTTTAACTTTGAATTATCAACTAGATTAATTGACAGGGGTAAACTTTATTTAAGGTACTCCAACTGTGAACATACAATTGAGAAGGAGGGCAGGTGGGTGGGAGGCCTCAGTGATGAATGTTCAAAAGCACATTCTTGCCCTTCATAATCATCAACAGTGAATTGCTTCTGAAATGCTAAGTCCCTGTTCAACTCATTTCTATGCAAACCAGAAGTAGAAAGATTGTGATTTGTTTATGTCAGATGGCTTATGATGGATTACTGCCTTTGGTTTCATATCCAGACAGGGCAAAGAAAGAAGAAGGACAATAGCAGAGAAAAAAAAGATAAGAAAAAGAAAATAGAATTTGAGCAAGATTTCTCAACGGTATAAAATAAAACGACCCTAACATGAATGTTATAAAATGAAACAAAATAATTCTTAGCTTTATACCATACATTAGAAGGGCTCATGTATAAGTCTCCTTTGTAGATATGTATTAAATTTTCACAGCATCTCAAATGAAATCAAAATGAGATGGAAACATTTGATTATATTCCTTGGTGCACTATACAAAATATCACATTTAGATCACAGAAACAAAGAAAATTTTGAACACCATATGAAGCTACCCTGTATGAGAGCAACAGTTTCTAATTAGCATTGTTCATTTTGAGATGGAATAGCTCATCAAAATGGTTTTGTTTCCTCAGCTAAAATCATTTGGAAGCTTCATTGGTCCAGAATGTAACAGCATGAGCACTTATGGATTTATCTCATATTGCTAATTTGACACATTGACTGTTTACCTTTGGCTACTGGGTTCATTTTCTATTGCGAAATTATGATGCCATTAGGCCTGGATCAGGGGTGAAATCCAGCAGGTTCTGACAGGTTCCGGAGAACCGGTAGCGGAAATTTTGAGCAGTTCAGAGAACTGG
>JANHFK010009243.1:24744-37083 GCA_036250565.1 Sibynophis collaris | reverse complement strand
ATTGTTAGGAATCAATGTCATCCCCCACTCAAACAAACAAACAAAAACTTCTGCAATTTTGTGAACATAAGAAATATTTTATTAATGTGTTATGTGTGGATATATTTAGCAAGGTCATTTCTTGTCACTCTTACAGAGATACATTATACATGGATTTGATATTTCACTCATATAAGGACAAATAACCTGATACTTTTCAGATTTGTGGACTACAACCTCTATAATCCAGCCTCTAGCACTCTCATTGCTGCCATTTCTAGTAGTCAAAGCTTATATAACTGGAGGTTATAAAAACTGGAGAAAGCTAAATTACTTGTTCTGCTGAGGTGATCAGTTTTTCTGATACCACTCAGTGTACCAAAGACTAAACATGAATTGGTGATGTATGGATAGGGAAAAGGAATTTTAAAAATGACCCCAAGCATTTGTAAACACAAATCTGTCAGCATTTCCAGCAAAGAACTCTATTTATATTCAGATTAGTACCACATAATGAAATCAGCGACATTGTGGTTAAACTAGCATGGATGAATCTATACACCTTACTTAAAACAGGATTTCTGAAGAAATTTTTGTGGTGCAAAGTTCTTTATTTAGTCAACAAATAGAAGAAAAAATGAGAATCTGAAGAAAGAGGAGCTGAGAAAGGAACTGACTTGAAGAAAACAAGCAAACAAATAAACAGAGGTGACAAAATGAGATTTTAATGAGAAAGAAAAGAATCTGAGGACAGTCAGGTGGTTAAGACCAGGATGTTCTTTATTCTATGAGGGAGGCCTATGAGGGATCTATGAGGATGAACATGGAACTGGAAACAACAAAATACAATTTTGAAAAAGAAAATCATAATTTATCAGAACATTAGGAACGTTCACATAAACCCCTTCAAGTGGTATAAGCATGTCTGGATTGGGGAATCATATCAACTCACCCTGCCCCCCCCACTATACAAATAGACATTGGATTATATTAAATAGTTGAGTTAATTTTTGAACTAATCAATTATTTTTGCTTTCATGTTCCTACAACACTTTGAAAAAAATTGAGGTTATCAGAGTGACAAGAGAAGAAAATGTGATTATACTGAACTAGGAAATTGAAGGCACCTGATGGCTAAGAAATAGCAGTTTGTTTGCTTCAAGAACTAAGGAAACTAAAAATGAGTTACCCACTTATTATTATTTTGTATTCATATGGTAATAACCTGCATTTTATATCTTTCTATCACAAAGTGACCTTTGATGAAAATGTTAAATGCTAGTTTGATGAAAAATTAACATCCCCCCAAATGTTAACTTCTTGGCGTAAGTTCTCCTGGCCCAGATTCTGACTTAGCCATTTTTAATGTCCTGCATTTAGGTTGCAAAACTGTCATCTTGTCATTTACTGTAGCTTTGTCCATTTGTCAGGAAAGTTAATTTGATTCCCTATATATAGCATGTTTCCTTGGCAACTCTTTGTTATGACCTGGAAATAGAGAGGCCTCAATTGCCTATTTATGTGAGTTCTAAGAATCTTCTGCTTCCAATATTAAGTGGAAATATGCAATTAAAAATAATTCAGACAATGAAGATAAAGTTGATCTGATCATTTTTCTTAGTTGTATTACTAACTGAAATATAAAGATTTAGTGTGATGGAAAATAATATTTTGCATACAATTCAATGGTCTTGCTACTGCATGCCAAGTTTCTGACTCCTGGCAAAGAGATGGGAGGGTAAAGAATGCATTTTATAAATCTGGATTGTCTATGATCTGAATCCTTACAAACAACTTTTATTATAAATATAATAAACATAACATAAAGATATTATATACAATGGGTTGAATTATACCACTTCAGGTAGAAGATGTGACAGAAGATACATTCAATATAATCATCACTACAAACACTTTCTAGCAGATGACATAAAACAGCAAAAATAAATCAGTTCCCCAATAAATAATACATTGTCAGAGATTTGCAAGAAAAAAAGGTTGAATCATTACTGAATAGCTGATATATTTTTTTATAATCCATTATACTTACTAAATTTATCAGGAGGAAATCCATTGGATTCAGGAGTATTCCTAGTAGTCCTTCAGAGATTTGCATTGCTATAGTTACTTACCAACCAATTACAGTATATACAAAATTACTTACAGCTACCTGCAGGTTGCAAAACTAATGGTTCACAGTGATATCACTACCTCTCACTCTTGGACAGAAAATTGAAAAGCAGCAATAGCTTTACTTCATGGGCAGGAACTGATAAAATTCCATTAGTGTATATATTCTTGTAGCTTCATAAATAAATATTTGGAAAATCATTTTTAAAGTTCATACAAACAAACAAACAAACAAAAAAAGCTCAAGAACTTTACTTAATTATATTAAACAAAATCAGAACTTGACTGTGTGGATGCAAATAGAACTTTCTCTCCAGTGTTGATTTTGAATATAAAATGACAATATCTACAGTTGTTTTGCATATTCAAGGATTTTTTTAAAAAAACAACTCCCATTCCCTTTTTTCCTAAAAAATTGTGTTTTCGTCATGAACTGCAATATCAAATGAGAGTTAATGCACTCGTTTCTTATTAGTAGATAGAATTTAAGAAGACTTATAAAACAGGAGGCAACTTCTCAATTTTCTATCACCTAAGCATTTAGAGGCAGAACGAAGGCAGCTTTTCAGCCCCAAAAAGGTCATAAATGAAATAGAATGCCACAATGCTGACAACAAACACTTGAAAGGTCTGTCTCAGGCCTATTAAGGATTGTTTGCTCGTGTATGAAGGATTGCCTATTAAATTTGAAAAAGGTTGCAAGCTGAATAAACATCCTGCAGCAGGGTCAGTCCTCTTTAAAGTCACATAACAGAAAGCAGTTAATGTTTTGGGTACATTGGTAAAACTTACATCAAATCAAATGCCGATGGAGGATCAGGGCAAGCTACAAATGCCATTTATAGGGATGGACTTCAGTGGATGCATGATTTGCTTAATATACAAAAAATGCTGTTAAAACATTCTTCTTACTACACAAAGCTTTCTACTCCTCCATATCTGAAGACAAAAGCTGATGACCAGCTGAATTGTCAAAGAGGTCAGCACAAATCTTGGTATCCCGGTCTTGAGAATGAGAGCTATTTAATTTTCCCCCCCAGAGAATTGTTGAGTATTGTTCCTTATTCTTCCTCTAAGAAGCCACATCCAACCGGAAATACAGTATATAATTACCATCAGCCTTGTTTTAGGAAACTTGCCACATAATTGCCGAAAGAATTGCTGAAAGACTCAAGAAGAGTCATAGGAGAGCAAACATCATGTGCTTAATGATTTTGCCCAGCTGTGGGATTTTTTTTTTCAGAAGCTCAAGGGCTGGGATCAGTCATAATGTAAAGTGTACCTTCAGGTTAACAAAATACAATTGCTGAGTTCACAACAAAAAATTATTCCCAAACAGGTAAACCCCAGGACAGCTTAACATAACAGCCTTCATCACAAGGAATGTTAACACAATGCTCTGCTCCTACAACCCTGAATTGCAAAAGTCCTCTTTAGCCTAGTATAGCATATGGTGAGAAGACAGCAACAAGGCAGTTTCTGAGAAAGTGCAAAGCAGAGGGAATGTTAAGCATTTAGACCACATACATGGTCAGCCACAAAGATCAGTTTTAGATGCTTCAGGAAAATTAGACCTAAAACCATGATAGTATTCTTAGCAGTAAAACAACGCTATGTTCCTCATTAATACATAACCATCCAGTTTATAAATCCACAGAATATCAGAAGGGTATGTCTTTCAAGATGCAGAGTCTCTTGTTAATTAATTTATAGTAAAGTAACACATGCAAAACATACAGTATATACCAGTGATGGCTAATCTTTTCCAAACTGAGTGTGAAGGTGCGCACATGCCCTGAAACCCCCAAAATGCAATGTGTGTGTGGCCCCTGCATGTGCAGCCCCGAGCATGCCCCCCCACATGCATGCATGGTGCCCCCTCATGCACCGTCCTGTGCATCCACACACGACCCACACATGCACACCCCACACACCCTCTGCATGCGCGGCAGAGCCCAAAGACCAGCTGGCCAGTGGGAGGTGTGCAACATGGGCAGCAGAACTGAACTAGGATGACAGCTTGCATGCCATCAGAGAGGGCACTGCATGCTACCTCTGGCATGCGTGCCATAGGTATATACTGTAAATCTTATATTAGTGTCATATTAGAGTTTCGGTTAATGTTAAAGGGTATCTTCATACCAGCAACAAAAAAAATGCTTTCTTTGAAGCAGCTGCTGGGTTTAAATATTCTAACAAAATCAGTTGAGCAATTGGCTTCTAGCATTCTTTTGTCTTCTATTCCAACTGACTTTCTCTCTTAGTATTAACAAGGCCTGGTTGCATTAAGTGGCTGAAGTTCAGGAGACATCTGAAAACCATCAGGTTTCTTCAATCGAATCCAGAGTTTTGTGGAGAGGAATGATACAAATGTGATCATTCTACTCTTCAAGAAATGTTTTCTGAGGGAAGGTAATTTATCATTCTTACCTAGGATGCAAACTCATGTTTTTAGATATAGAAAAGTAGAAAAATGCAGGTATTTTCAAACCAATTATTCCTACAAAACTATGCTGATATATACTTTATTTGCAAATAGCACTGATGTGCTTTATTTTGTTTCTTAGCTCTAAAAGATTCATTCTTAGTGATAGAAGTGAATTTGGATTATTCATTAGACCATTAGAGTCAACAGGTCTATTCAGAGACAAATAAGCTAGGAACTGCAGTTATAGAAAATAAAAGCTAATGAGTATCTTAATAAATGGACATGAATTTGGTGTAAACTTTCTTTTCTCCCCCCCCCCCTCCTTTTTTCCCCTTTCTGGTAGAATGAGATTTTAGTATTACTGATAGAAATTATTAATTCCAATTCTGGTGATTTATTGCTACTAATATGGGAATCATTCTTCTCCGATATACACAGACCTCTAAGACCCTTACAGGGCATACTATCTGGAAGGGATTTATGAACACCCTACTCCCATTCTGATTAGTACTATAAATAATAAAAGACATAGAATGATAAATATTAAAAATGAGCCCAATCTGACTTTCTTGGGAACTTCTGAAAGTCAAAGCCTTGCCTTGTCTCATACATTGCAAATATTGAAGTGATAAGGGCATCAACAAATAAAATCTTTTTGAATGTAATTCCTTCTTGAAGACTGATTAGTTTATTTTCTGATTGGAGATCAACTGTCTTCCACTTTCTTTACATTTTTGCTGGTTGATGTGCATTTTTTCTTATCAGTAGGTCAGGAACCATCGGGAAAATAGAACATGAAATAAGTCATTAATTTAATTCCTCTTGGATGAGAGGCAAATTTGTGATCAATAGGATAAAATTGCTGCCAGTCTGAGGTATTGTATTATTTTTAAATATATGCAGTGGCATGCATACCACCACCAAACAACAACAAAGGCAGAGGGAGGAGAGGCACTTGAAGTTTAAAATAAAATCACAAAAAAGAAATTGCTATGTTCTCTGCTTTTTTCCAAACAGTCCCCAACATTTAAGCTGTAGTGCTGAGCATTTAAGGGGACATTCAGTTTTGTGTGATTTGGGTCTGGTTGAACAAGTGTGTAGCATGTACCAGAAACAAGAGATTATCAACAAGGTCAACAGTATAGATGCTTATCATTCCAATTAGAATCAGTGATATTTAAATACAGTATCATGGCTCCAGCATTTTCTGCTGCCATTTTAAGTGCTGTGTGGAGTTTGGGTGCTTTGACTAGACCATGTGGGAAGAGATCTTACCAGAGTCTCCCTTCCCTTGCTGCCTCTTGCACTACCTCTTCTTCTGATCCAAAGTATTTCTAATTAATGTACCAGAAAAGACTTTGTAGCAGGGGGAAGGACCTAAAAACCTAGTTTCTCCTAATTTCATCAGTATAAATGCTTATCTGAATCAGAAGTCATCTATTACAGAAAAGAATCTTTTACTGAAAGAAGACAAGTTCTGCCTAGAACCTTCAACTTAGACATGTCATTAACAATCCAAAAATAGATTGCTACATGCAGGAAAGCTTTCTCCAAAGTGTATTAGAGATACTTGGCACCTACTTTATTATCTTTCCAGCTCTATGAATGGACATTTTTTATTCACATAGGCCTTGTAATATGGTAATATTTTAACAAGTCTATTAAGATGCAATGGAGCTTTTAAACAGTTTTTTTCCTACTGTGTTCTTTCTTTCCTCCTGCTTAGAACTTAATACTTTGCATGCTGCTATTTTTAGCTCCTGTTGTTGGTTAAATTTTAATCTGTTTTGATTCTGTAGACTGCTGTGGAGAAAACTTTGTTTTGAAAGCTGGCATAAAAATGTTAGAAACAAACTAAAATAAATGTCACAATTCAACCTTCAGAGGGTTCAGATGTACCAAGAACTACTCCCCTTATACACCAAGATAAATTTGTACACAACTGGCATCTTGAACTAGTACAGTTCTTCTAAATATCACATATGGTAAATTTTGTTTAGTTATAAGTTTATGAAGAGCCTGGATCACAAGTTTAGGTATGTAGGTTTAAACTATTTACTGCACATCCTTTGCCATTGTAGAGTTAAATGTTTAAATGTCAAGAAATATAGGGGCAGTGGGATAATCCTACTTGATTCTGGATTTGAAGATCTCTAGATCTTTAATTGGAAAGCTGTTCAGGGTTCTCATGTCATATTATTGCAATTAAGTTTCAATTAACATCAAGGCATTCATTGTTTTGTCCGTTTTTTCTGTAGTGAGAGATGGGTTGTAGTTTAGCTTATTTTAGTTTATTTTAGCTTAGTTTACCTTAGTTTAGATTAGATTAGAAAACGTAATAGCACTTGAACACTACTTCCATATTATTGTCAATAAAACTCATGTATGTAATGTAGTTAGGTAGTCTGTACATGCAAAGTTAGATGCCCTTAGAACTCAGAGGCAAGACTTGCTGATCCAGTGCTGTTATTATTAAAAAGATAGATCTAAAGAAAAGCATTAAGACTTAAGCAACCTAATTAATTCATCTTTCAAAGTCAATGAAAACTCTGTTGAGATTGTGAACTGTATCTCCCTAATTTTTAAAAATGTGTTTTCACTCTGAATCTATCAAGTAAGATAAACAGAAAATGCTCAAGAAAATGCAACTACCATAGTAATATAAATGTGCATACATAAATTAATTTTTCTCCTAGTGTACATCTATTGCCAGTCTTACCATGTATTCTGTCTTGGTGAGGGAAAATCTAGTTGAAAGTAATGTCAGAAGTTTTAATATATATTAATAGATGAGCACTTGTAACTCCTTTGGGATAACTTCTTCCCTGTCACAGTCCCCAAGTGGATATATGCATGGTATAGGCTTCCTATTCCTTCTGCAAAGGAGGAAGATTGGCAACATGATAAAACTGAAAATGAAGGGTTAGCAAACACGTTCCTATTTTATTTTTGCAGATAATTTCAGGATGGACAATCTGAAGACTTTGGGTAACTCTGATAGATACACCACATTTTAATTTTGAGTTGAGAAACGCATGAGTATAAGTATCAAATGAATATGAATATAGTTGTATTCAGTGATACCTTCATGTGACGATCTCAATCTGTGTATGGAATTAAACATAGGAGGATCAGGGAATAGCCTTTCCCCCCCTCTCAGATGCTCTTATATGTCACTGAAAAGCCAACCACAGTGAGTACAGTATGGTTGTCTGAAGTGAGGAGCTTTTGCATGCAATTGTTCCTATATGAGCTAGATCAGGGCTGTCAAACTCCCGGCCTGTAGGCCAGATGCATCGTACGGTGGCAACACCCATGCCTGGTTTAGCAAAGGGGGAAAAGTCCTGATACATCATGTGATGCTGCTGTGACGACATGATTTTGACACTCCTGCAGAAAGTTGCATATGGCTTGCCACATAACAGAATAACAGAGTTGGAAGAGATCTTGTAGATCTTCTAGTCCAACCTGAGGGATTCAAAGACCAGTCATAGCAGGATGGAAAGACACAGTGTTTATTGCTTTTATACAGTTTTTACAAGCAGCAAAAGGTAAAACAGAGCAACGGCATTTTATTTGTGAATTCTCCTCACCAATCCTTAAGAACATCCTGTTGATCCAAATTAGGTGAGATCATGTACCAGCCAGGGGAAGTGTTCTGCATCATCCTGGCGATGTGAACTGAGTGAGATCATGTAGGTATTCGAGGCATGCATTTGGGGTGGGCAGGTTGCTGCACATGACCTCTACATGGCCTCTATCTCTACATCTCACTCTTTTTTGTTTTGTTAGAAAAGGCATCGTCATAAGAGGGGTTAATGAAAGGATCATAATCAGGAGAGGAACATCCTTGCAATTGCTTATACAGGGCATAAACCTGACTCTGAGGCAATGTGGGAGGGGGTTTGGGGTGAAAAGCTGTGATACATATGTTGCAAAAGGAAGGAAGACACTGAACAAAACAGCACCCACCAATCAAGATACCACAAATAATGACTAAATAATGTAAGACATTTCCCAATATACCTGTGGGCAACCAAGCCCAAAGGCTTACCCACCAAGATCCTAAAGTATCAATTTTCAAATCAGAGGCCAAATTGTGTAAAATATTGAGCTGGTGCTGGATGGTTCATGACTCATCCAAAATGTTGAAACAACATATTCCTTCAAAACTTTCACAACCTAAATGCTGATGCAGAAGCAAATAATCAATAGCAGCAAAATTTTGTAAAATAGCCTTTCTCAAAGCTTGCATCTCATGGTTAGTTGCTGATATAGCTGAAGAAGTAGCATTAATTGTTTTTGCTAAATTACATGCAACGGAGTTAATGTTAAGGTGAGCACGAGCAGCAAGTCCTGGCACACCCACTATAGATACAGCCAGTGCTACGTATTCCACTTTATTAAGTAAAGCTGCTTCAGAGTCACAAGTGCTATCTAGCGTGACCCCACGCTGAGAACGGCTTGAGTGAATTTGTTGTTTAGAAAGCAAAACAGGAATCAGCCGGCTGAGGCAACACTGCGCTTCACTAATATTAGCAGGAATATAATTAAAAGTTTCTTGACCACATGTAAAAAACCATCCTTGCAGTAGACAAACATGGGCAAAATTAAAGGAAGTCTCCTCAAAAGCGGTGCAGTTTAAAATAGGTGAGCTAATGTGAAGACAGTGAGGTTTTTTACTTGAAGATGTACAATTAACTACTTTAGCACATGTTATATTTGCAGGGATTGCTACCACCGGGGTGTGCAAAGCAATTGCATCAGGGGGTGGATAATAGGCAGCAAACCCCCAATTAGATATAGTTCCATAATTAAAGTTTTCATTTAATGGAAATCCACTCAAGGAAGTGAGGTTTTGAATTACTGCAAAAGGGCTGCAAACAGGAATCAAACATGTAGAAAGCAAATTTTCCATATCATACACTTCAGATAAGCAAAAAACATCATATTGTGTGATGTTAGCTAGCTGCACCCATAGGTTTTGCTTCATTTGTTGTTCGAGTGAATGTTTCGGTGGGATGATAGCTGCTGTTGCAAAAGAGCAGTTATTAACAATCAAACATAAACAAATGATGGCTAAGGAATTTGCAGTTAAAACCGCAAAAATGGCAGCGTATAATTTCTTGGGGATTTGCTCTACTTGCTTCTGCTGCAGCATTGCCTGTGCTGCCAAGTTCTTCACATCTCCCCATGTCACTGGACGACTGGCACAATGGGTCACTGTGCCATCTGGAGAGTCACCTTTGACTAAAAAGAATCTGAAAATAAAGTAGAGAAAACATGAACAGCAGCATCAGTGTGGCTATTGCCTTCAAAAAGAGGAAGGGATGAGTGACTGCGTATATGAGAAACAAAATATAAATGTTTCCAATCTTGTAGCAGCAGCTGTTAAGTTAAAAACAAAACCATGAGATTGAAGTCAATCCTGGGTATGATATAAGCACCTGGAAGATTAAAAATAAATTGACACACATAATGAGAGTCAGAGATTAAACTAAAAGGTTGTTGAGAAAAGGTGTGAAAAGCTAAAATAGCAGCAGACAATTCTGAGCATTGTGGAGAGGATTGCACTGCAGTGCAAGATATTTTCCAGGTATCAGCATGAGGATCCTTGTAAGCAATCGCTCCTCTCGTTCGCCCTCCATTGGAGAAAACAGTAGGAGCTTATAGCAAGGGAAAAGGAGAAAGCAGTGGGCGGACAGGAAAGGAAGAAGTCAATAAACAAGCAAACTGAGGATCTTTAGGCAAAAGATATGCAATACAGCCTACATAGTCAGTTAAAGTACACGGAAGAGATAAGTTATTCTGAAAATCAAATCGAAAATCAGATTTAGAGAGAGGAAAAACAATATTCATTAAAACAGTCCCATTTCTTTGGCAAGCTTGAGTACGTCCTAAAGTTATTATTTCAGCAATAGCTTGGATAAATGGCAAGACATTTTGGGATGGGGGTATGAGGTAAATAAAGCCATTCAATACAATATACTTTTTGCAACTCTAAGACAGCTAAAACTCCCGTAGGAAATATCAGAAGAGTTAACTGACAATCTTTATGAGGAATACGATCCACAGACTGAGTGCTCAAGATGTCATTAATTTTCTCAATTGTGGCACGCGCTGCAGGCAAAACTATAATGAGATCTCCAGGTTGTTTTCCTTTGGTCAGTAAGTCAAATAATGGACTAAGTAAATGTGTAGGTAAAGAAAAATATGGACGAACCCAATTGAGCGTGCCTAGCAATTGCTGCAAATTGACCAATGAGATGACCTTGGGTAAACTCAAGCGAGTTTATGGAGCAGAATAAGATTGCAACATTTTATGCCCTAAATAAAGATAGGGAGAGTGCAGCTGTATCTTTTCTGGGGCAACCTGCAATCCATAGATACTTAAATCATTTTGTATTTCAGAAAGCCAATTAGGTTGTATCTTTGGGGCTCCAATTAAAATATCATCCATATAATGATGTATCAAAGCCAATGGATGACGTTTACGAAAAGGAGCTAATGCTGCAGCGACATAAAGCTGACATAATGTGGGACTATTCAACATTCCCTGTGGTAAAACTGTCCAGTGATAATGTTTATTAGGTTCTGAATGGTTCACTGCAGGCACAGTAAATGCAAACTTTTCTTGATCAGTGGGGCATAGAGGAATAGAGAAAAAACAATCCTTTAAATCAATTATCATTACCTCATGATTTTGGGGAATCAAATTAGGATTAGGTGTTCCGCACTGTAAAGGGCCCATAGGTTGAATACATGAATTAATGGCCCGCAGATCATGCAAGAAACGCCACTTGCCACTTTTCTTTTTTATAACAAAAACGGGGGTATTCCATGGATTAGTGGAAGACACAACATGACCAGCTGATCTTTAACCAGCTGGTGGAGAGCCGTCAATTTTTCGTGTGACATGGGCCATTGATCAATCCACACTGGCTCTTTAACCAGCCAAGTCAAAGGGAGGGCAGTAGTCTCAGTCTTCCAAAGTGAGGGTGGCACCCAATTTACTAAGCAGGTCGCGTCCTCAAAGGCTGACATGAATATCCAATATAAATGGGCAGACCTGAATGACCAAATCTGAGTTAGGCAAATGGGCTGAAAGAAATCGTGCACTTTGATGTGCATTTTGATGACCCCCCACACCCCCCACACTTGGACAGGGCTCAGTTGGCCAGGCGCCAGGCCACTGCTTAGCAGAGATCACTGAAACATCTGCTCCAGTGTCCAAAATTCCCTCAAAGGGCTTACCCTGCAGCACAATGACGGGGCCATTGAAATGTAATCCAATTTATTCCAATTTATTCCAATTTATACCCCGCCCTTCTCCCTTGCGGGACTCAGGGCGGCTAAATCGGGGTAGTGATGGCAGCTATGACGGAAGTGGCCGGGTTAGTAGAACCGAAGCTTCCTTCCCCTCTCTCTTTTGGCTCTCCCCCTGCTGGGACAAAATAAGGCAAATGCAGGAGTTGAGCAGGACTAGTGTAAATGGGCAAAATTTAGGGCACGTTGGTCCACAATTGAACATAAATAATTCCAGTATAGTCCGAATATATCACCCTGGGAATAACAAAAATACCCTTTTTACCCATGCTTGACCGCGGAAGGACAAGCCCTACATAATTTTGTGGCAGGGGGCCTGATAATTGGGATGGAACTATTTGAACCTCCCCAGGGAATTTAAAATTCACTTCCTCCTGCAGTATTAAATTAATACTACCTCTTGTAGCTGCAGGAGTATTTTCTTTTTTTGAACAAAATTTTATTGGTTATTCTCATAAAATAGGGGAAAGGGTAAT
>JANHFK010009243.1:0-10999 GCA_036250565.1 Sibynophis collaris | reverse complement strand
GCTCTGTGTGTGCGTATTGGTCTTTGGGAGAGATTTGGTAACAGGAGGCGCTCCTGCATGTAAATAGGTCCTATGCCATGGAGCGCTTTAAATTAAGATACAATTTAGGACAGTTCTATTCTGGCCACATCTACATCCTTATGCTTCAGGTTCATCTGAAGCAAAATCTATGAGATCTCAATCTTCCAAAGTTTCATGAGTAATGAAGAGATTTGGACATAAAAAAAGATATATTTTTTCTCTTTTCCCCTCTCAACTTTTTTCTTTTAATAAGGAGCATAGAATTAGGAAGTGGAGAAAGCTGGCAAGGTTTGTGACCTTCTATTTGAGAGCTATAGAAATAACTAGAAATAAATTGCAGTAAAAACATAAAAATCTCAGTTAGCATTGTTTGTTAGAAAATAGAAATTGAGACTTCTATGAATGTGGGATCCTTGGTGCTCTCTGAGCTTTGTGATTTTCTTGCAGACATTTCACTATTCAACTAGATAACATCATCAGTGCATTACAATGTTACCTAGTTTAGTAATGAAGCATCTGCAAGAAAACCACAAAGGATCCTAGAGTTTAACTAGGAGCTACAAATATTTTCTATTGGCTTCTATGCATGGTTAAGAATCAGCCCGGAATGTCTCTGTACATTGTTGTCTCTCCAACAGATTGCTTCTGCTGGCATCAATTTGCCAAATCCTCACAAGCTTAGAGAAACCCTGTGTTAATCATTAAATTTCAATTTTTCATTAAGTTTTGAAATAAGATTGCCAAATGCACAGTGAATCCAACTCATAGCAATTCAAACATTTGTATTCCCAGTGAGTTTTACTGTACCTTCATCCTGTTTATTATTCAGTGTCCTGGGGGAGGGGAAGAAGGGGCTACCTTTCTTAAACTGTTGGCCTATTTTTCTACTCATTGGAATTTAATGAGATATCACCTGCAACAATTTTTAGTGAAACCTCTTACTATATTTGGCTGTAGTAGTTAGCAGGAAACTATAAAATATAGAAGTTTTGGAAATGCATCAAATGACTACATGAAGATGACTGCAGCTGAAGGAACATCTCAGCTTCAGTATGAAAGAATCTAAGGAAAGAAATTAGGACATGCAAAAGTTTAAATAGCAGTTTGAGAACAGTTTCTCACTGTAATCTTTTCTGCTTGTCAGCCTCCCAAAATTGTTGAAAGCAATCAGAGTCTTCATCTTTGCTTGCTGACTCAGAAAACTGACGGCAAAGAATGGAAATCACTAATCTAATCAGAGTTGCTAAAAACCATTCAGCAACAACAACAAACAAAAAATTCTACCTTCATTCCACATTTAAAGGAGAGGGGGAGCAGTACTTTGCATAAGATCTTCCTCCACAGATGTCAACAAAATTTGACATCTGCTAGCATTCCCTCGGCTAATGAGGAACAGTTATGAAGTGTCAAGCCAGCATTTCCTCTACAGAATTTGCTAGGGAAGTCAAAAACCTATGAAAAGGGGTGAAACAAATGTTTCTTCAATGGGGAAAAGGGACATCACCAAACTCTTGTTAAACTCAATTGTTTCCAGCAAAATAACAGCTTCTGAGCTTTATCATAGGTGAACTGGAAAGAAAACTTAAAAATTAAGTTTTTAAAGGAGATATTGGCATGGTATTATAAGGATATGAAATTGATTCAGGAGAAGCCCAATCAGTTTGAATGGATGCACCCTAGATTTCCAACAGTTCAAGAAGATTGAGACAATAATCCATCCTAGTAAATCTATAATAGTACATAATAATAGTATTTGCATGCAGGATATTCCTTCTTGAATCAGTTTCTTCTGACTGCTTAGGATTCACCACTGATGTTCTAACATTAGAAGCATCTGTTCCAAAGAGCTTTTATGGTCTAGCTTGCTATTTCTATTGGCAGGAGGAAATAGAAGGCAGTAATTGAGCAGTATTGCCTTTTTAAGTCAGGATTTTCAACAATTCTGGCTTTGCATAATGTTCAGATAAGACCAATTTACTGTGATTTAAATTATTAGCAATGACATGTAGTCTGAAACTAAGGAAAGAAAATGCTGCTTATTTCTATCGCTCCAGTTGGCACTTCTATATAGGATTTAACATAATGATTCACTAGTACTGTCAAGCAGAAAATCTTTTTAATGGTGGGTTCAACTTACCTTATAAGGTTTTGTTCGTCTCATACTGAAACTCAAGGTACTGTAGTATTTTCAGTTCTATGGAAGGTTTTCCCAATGCATCAAAACATAGAGACAGATAGAAAAGTTAAATTTTCAAGTGCAACATTATTTCTTTCCTCATCCATTGTCATAATGGGGTATAACAATAGAAGTAAAGATTAAACACTTCAAAGTGCATTTGAAAATGAATGAAATTGCTCTACACTTGTAGATGTATCTTCAGACTTTAAGATTTATTCTGACAATGCTTTAAGCAAATAGAGTTCCAAAATCATGGCAATTCATTATATTAAACTTAATTAGAACTCTTAATTGATATGACTTACAATAAAGTAACAAAAATGTGTATTGCTGATTATATCATTACAGGATGTAAGATGAAAGCTAAGGAAAATGGAAGATTATAATTGCTTTTCAGTGCTGTCTTAATTGTGTTATAAGAGGCATTGTATCCTTATTGTATATAAATTACAAGATAATTATTTCAATTCTTTTTTGTAAATAGTGTTTGAATAAAGGTGGTCTAAAAATACCTCTGGAGCACACTCAATCTTTTATTTGTTCTAGAAAATCAGTGGTTCATTATATTGTCAGTTGAAAAAAACACACCCTTGCTTTGAGGTTTATAACTGTATTAAATGTACAATTTATAATACTCTACTTAAAGCTTCCTGGGAGTTTTCTCAGCAGTAGTGGAACAGTATGTCGTTATAAAGCCAGTAGGAATTGTGCTTTGCTCTGGGTCACACACAACATTTCTATTGGTGCAAAGGTCTTGTTGGTTTGCTTGATGAAATTGCTTCAGCTAAGTTGTCACTGAATTTAGCTTAAAGCAAAATGTTGAAGTTAATTCTAGAACACTTGTTCAAGCAAAACAAGACTTTCTTTTTTAAAGAAAAAGTTGTAAGATTACTTGTCTAAAGTGGAAGGAACTGCATAAAGTAAATTGACATTTGATTTCCTGCAAAATAAAATTTATGATAGTAGATCCTACTAGGGTAATTTAAGAAATTGTGAGTGAAGTATTATAGCATTAAATATTGCAGAAAATTCTGGATAATGCTCTGTTTATGTGGAGATCTAGCTAATTCAAAAGTAAGGCAAGACACTCTGGATTTGTATTATTATTATGATTGCTCCCATAATCAGCTAGATGTTTAGATTTGATTTGACATTTTTATCCATTTATCAAGTCCTTTGCAAGGACCTGGTATATTATCTGGAATAATACCATTATTAATGGCATTAAAGATATAGTCATAGGATGCAAGCTATTCCAAGTAAAGCTGCCTTTGCATTTAATTGATGGTGATTTTGTCAGTGCTGATGATATTTAAGTGGTGCTCCAGGTGCTATGGAATTGCACCCGAAATGCCTCTTACCTTTGATATAATCTTTTCTTTCTTTCACCATAGTTGTTCTACTTCTACTTGCAGGTCTTTGTATTTTGTTATTTTCTCCACTTCTTTCTTCCTTTCTCTTCTCTTCTGCTGTCCCCAGGTATTGTAATGTTCACTATCCAGGGTTTTTTTTGTGTGTGTCTTTCTAATCAACAATTGTTATGTCTGGAGTGTTGTGTGGTAGATGTCTGTTTGTTTGATTTCTAATTATTATTGAATTATATGTGATATCAGGGACTCTTAGATATTCTTTCTTTTAACATGGAAAATAACTGGCTTGTTGACAAGGATAGGTTAGGAACTATGGCAAGAATGTTGTAGACATCTCCGTGCTACTTTCAGGTTTTACTCAACTGATAAGCTAAAAGCTTTGCAAGCAGTGATTCAAGAACAAACCTATTGACAAGCTCTGTTTATTGCAGAAAAAAAGGCCTGTAAGAGTAAATCTAACTGCAAACTGTATTTATAATAGAAACAAGGTTGCATTTCATTCTGCTGCCAGTGCTACATAATGGAGTGTCTATGGAGATTCTCAGTCATCCAGGTCATGGTTGTCCCAAAGGTGCTTTTTCAAAAGGCAACTGGACTTTCTTTGTTTTTTCACTGAAGGCATTTCTTTTCTCATCCAAGAATTCAGTCAGAACTGAAGAAGCTTCTTGTATTAGAAGTGAAACATCTTCAAGGAAAAAACAAAGTCCAGTTGCCTTTTGAAAAAGAAAAAAATTGGGATAATGGAGTAAGTCTTTTTCATTTTGGGGGAGAAGAAGGAGCAATTGGTATCTGTTCCTTGCTATTGTAAGGAGCCATACAGTTTGTAAAGGTAAAACAATTGTATACTAGTTCCTACTAGTAGGGCATATGGGTCTTGTATTCCTAATAGATACAAGAGAAAGCAAGATCCATATCTCTACTAGTGGGATATGAACATTATTTTACCTCTGCAATCCCAAATACAGTAGGAGAAGCATAGAACTTTAGGGGGAGAGACAATAAGTTGCCAGATCACCAGCCTTTTGATGATCTTGTAATAAGATTTATTTTATAACTGCGGACAGAGTTTGGAACAGCAAATGAAGTTACAAGATTCTGCTGAAAAAAGAGCATCTTCTTTTGCATGCATGTGAGTCTGCTTCCTTTACAGCTTCTACTATTATGCTCAATAAGATTAGAATACAGAACAGACACTCTCCTTAGAGGCTGAGTTCTCCACAGAAGATGGAAGCAAGCAGAGGTTGGTCTCAGTGAAGGTATACTGTATTATAAACTCAGACATGATACAGTTGCTGATAATTATCTACTGATAATTCAGACTGTTATTTTAATTTACTATCAGCTCATTATAGTTAATAAAATAGGTTAAATGTTCTGACCTTTATTTTTTAAAATTCTGGTGGGTGACTATACTTCAAAGTGAGCTTTTTTTTTCTTTTTTTTTTAAACCTACCTGTGGTGAAATAACTCTCTGATACTCACCTTCAAGTTCAGGAAGAGCAGACAAGAAGTACCCAACCAAGACATTAACTCTTCTTTTTCTGAAGAGGATCTGGCATATCCTAATAATAGAACTTCCACTGTGCTGAATGTAAAGGCATCTCCCACAGGCTCTCAACTAACAAAGTGATGTTACAGATATTAGATGTCCAAATGAAAGAGGAAGAAGCATATGTGTGCATGCACACACTGTTCAATATTATTTAGATGGATTTTGCTGAAATTAGTTCTTTTGTGATGCAAAAAGCATTTGAGCTGAGAACTGTATCACAAATTTGAGAGAAGAATTCAATCCAAAGGCTATTTGTATTCCTATATATGTGTGAAATCAGAAAATGTAAATTAGATTACTTAGATTAATAATTAATCTCAAACAAAATTCTTCAACATTTTACTTTAGTATAGGTTTATTTTTAAAAGAACAAAGAGAATTACTTTAAAAAAACTAATCAGAAAGTACAATATTACTACAGTTGATAATAAGACAAAATAAGAGATTTAGTTTGATGAAAGTGATATGATGCAACCACATAAACCACATATTGATTAGAACCGCACAAATGTTTTTGGAATAGCAGCAAAATCTCATTGGTTTGACTCTTCTAATCCAGAAGTTTCATACATGGAACATGTTTTACCTTCTCTGTATCAATTATATTGCACTACGTCTGTTACAAAACTATAATTTGTTATTAAAATGCCACATATGTTCTAAATTGTAAAACAATGAAACAATTTCTGGTTTTTAAAAATAATAAATATTTCAAAGTAATAGCCACTAAGTACATGAAATTATTGTAAGAAATAACTGAATTCAAAGTTATTTGTTTAAAACTGTATGCTGGTATAAACTTACTTTAGATATATATCCTATCTATATATTATTATTACTTTTTAATTGAATAATGATATATTACTTTTTTAAATTGAAACACTGCAAAAGCAAACAAAAAACAAAACACTCAAACCTTAATGATTAATTTTTTTCTTTAACTGTGATACTTGTTAAGAAAAATAAAAATCTATCCAAGCATTATTTGTTTTTCAGATAATGTATATGGTCCCCCACTCAATTTAAGTGACTCTTAGGCAGCTTTAAAAAATCCTACCCCAATGTACAAACAGTGAAAACAATAATTCTACTAATTCTACTAATGAATGAAAAGAATGCACTGCTAACAATGATGATATACCACTCTTATTCTTTCCATCTAATTTCAGTATTAGAAATCTTGAGATTAGTGTCTGAGATTTGTAAAAGGCTGTGCTAGGTTTTCTTATCATGGTAAATGACAATGTGTTTATTTATTTATATCTTACTTCAATGTATGAAAACTACCACTTTGTTTAATTAAAATAAAATTTACTTTAGTCAAGATAGGTGCATTGACAATTGAGTTGAAGCAAGCTTTTCTACTTGAGCAGGAATTTGCAGTCCTAAAAGACAAAGTATAAAGTACCAATAAAGGAGAATATTAGTAGTTCAGGTTTGAAATGACGGGTCCTTGGTGCTCTCTGAACTTGTTTGTTTTCTTGCAGATGTGTTATTAGCCAAATTAGGTAATCAGTGCTGGTCCTGCTAGTCTCACTAACACTGATGTAGTTACTTAGTTAGGGTAATGAAACATCTGTAAGAAAAAAAGCAAGCTCAGAGAGCACCAAAGACCCCTTAAAGTATAACGTTTAAAATGCTCCAGAATCTGGATAATGTTGCTATAGTATATTGTGGTTATGGCTTTTGATAATTTTGGCCAGCAAGGTTTTGTTTTGCTTTGATTGAAGAAGGCTAATTTAATTATGGTTACATAGGCCTTTATTACTTCAAGATTCAAGAAATAATCTTAGAGGATATTGAACTTTATTCAATATTCAGAAAGTTTGGATAGCATTAAATCTAGTACAGACCTTCATTATATTCCTCTTCAATTTATACTTTCAGTTGATTAGGTAAGATGTTAGAGGATTTGATTTTTCTAGTATCATTTCTGATTTTTTTTTGATACTTTGCTATTGTTTGGTTTCTTTTTCATTCATTCATGTACCTTTTCATATTCTAAGGTGTTTTTCTGATTTTAGATTGCTTTGAAATTTTAATATATTTTGAAGTATAGGATTCTGCTCTTTTTGGTGGCAAAAAAGTAAGGAGAAATGTTGGATTCATGATCTGAAGATTCATCCTCAAATTTAATATTCATTAAGATCATCCCACCATTAGTTGCCTCAATCATTCTCTTTTGATGGATGTCCAATTAATTTTTGTGTGAGTGAAGGGACTCAGAGAAATATTCTAGTGAGTTGAAGAAATAGACGAAAAGGATTTAGGAGAGTTTCTCAAATTTTCAGGCTCAAATAGGTTCAAGAAACTATTGAACATCTGGTTATTCTCCCACACATCTTGAGGTGTGTTGATAATTGAGTACCATGAATTTTTATTTATATATTTGGACTGGTTATTAATTCTTTTTCTTTTATATATTCTTTTTTTAATTTGTTAAGTTAGCCAAAGTTGTTGGGAATTGGGCAACCTCTGAATTGAAGGAATAAATGAATAACATTACTGAGAAGTTTTCTTGCAGAGGTCATCTGAGCAAATTTCTGCTGCTATTATCACTAGGGGAAAAAATCCCAAATAAGACAAGTATATAGAAAAGTTGCAAGACCCTGAGTTAGGGTTGCAATCAAGTTTGGGAAAGCATCAGAATCAAGGTCACCTGAAAACATGGTCAAGAAAATATTAAGACAGTAATATAGCCATTCTTCTAACTTATGAAAAACAAACAAAACCCATCCAACCTCACTTCATCTAGCTGCTTACTTGGGTCTATTAGCAGGGATAGTTCTGTGACTGAGGCATCTTTTAGTTTTGACAGAGTCTGTATAGAAGTCATTCAGAGACTCTTCCTGTTTTGAGAATTTTGTTTAGAAGAGCATTAGTACATACTGAAGTTTCTTCCATTAAAAAAACTCCAGGCATATGGGTAATAACTTAATTATTTTATTGTAGGTATAAAATAAAATTCACCTAATTTTGTTTGAACCATCTAGATTTGATATATAGACCTGAGAAATGCTCAAACTTGATAGTATTATGATATTATTATTATTTCTTTTATTCATTAAACATGAAACTCAGTCAACTGGACATTTAAAAATATATCACAAATACAATTGACTAGTGCTGATGATTGATAGGGGTTGCTGCCAGCATCCTAGGTATCAACCAAGTACCTTCTTAAAATGTATGATGTTCCAAATAGCCCAGTTTTTTTGCTGGTGGTGTTGCAGGAAGCTGCAATTTGATGATGATGATGATGATGATGATGATGATGATGATAGTGTCTAATTACATAGAAAGTGAAACATCAAGAAATCTATTGTTTTCACAGGATGACCAGCAAAGAGTTTGATATCAGATCTATTACTCCAACAAGTGAGAGATATAAATAATTAATTCAATTTTATGACTCACTATGGCTTCTAGTGGGTGTAAGAGAAAGGTACAACAATTTGAACCTTGATTTCAATAATAATCCATCTTGCATAAGCATAAAATAAACAGCAGTCATTGACTTCATTAACATTTCTATATTAAATCTACCTATTAGAGCTTCTGTATCCTTCAAAGTTTATTTCTGCACTTTCTTTCCAAGCTTTCTTTCCAAGGTCTTCTAGTTTGAGTGTGAAGAACCTTCAACCCTGCTACCCCAGATTATGCTACACAAGCTCGTGTGTGTGTGTGTGTGTGTGTGTGTGTGTGTGTGTAGGATTTATTTTGTTTTCTTTCTTAAAGATAGTGGTCACCTTTCACAGTGACAGTTCTTCCCCTTTTTGTCAGTAAGCATGTTGGCTCACTAGGTAAATACATAAAACACCCACAGAGTGTGATCACTGTTCTTTCTGGATTTATTATCTGGGGGGGAATGGTAAACAATGTACTCTGCAGGATTCGCTACTAGAGGCTTATTTCAAAACTTGTTTTTCCTTCTGCCTGAGGTGATTGACCAAAGTACACCAGAGTTTTTCATCAGTTTTTTTTTTTGTAATTTGTTCTGTTTCCCTTTTTTAAATCTCTTAATACCAATTTCTTGATATGCCTGATCAAGGCAAATTAACACCTGTCATGCTATAATAATTTTAGTGTTTATTACAGTCAATGATCCATCAACTTAACAGAAAAATACAAGATAGTAGGCAATAAAATAAGTGAAATAGGTGTAAGAAGTAAAGTAGAATCAGTGAGGTCTAGGAACATATGTGATATGGCCAACAGGAAGTACTCTAACCCTAACCCCAAAATCAAGTGAAATTATTGTCAGTTGTCACAAAAACAGAATAAAATATTTTTTTCTTACCATAAAGGACATATACAACTATAAGAAAAACGAATGCATTTATTTTTTAATATTACAGAGGAAACAGAACAGGACAGTTAATATTTGAGAAAGAGATTATGGATTCCATAGGTTTATCATGTGTCATATATTATCTGAATTAAAGTTTCAAATATAACTATTGAGGAATGCTGATCCAGCAGTCTGACAGACATGAGATGTATATCACATCTTTCTATCTGGTAAATGCTTTAGAACAGGAAGGATTAGGGTGTCTTATAAATCCCTATAAAAGTTATAGTATAATAAAACATAATTCACAATCTTGGTTCCCTGAGAGCTACTGAAGAAGAGATGCTTTTGATAGTGTGCTTTGTAGTAACTATCTTCAATAACTAGTGCATTTGGTTAAGGGATTCTCATCCATGAAGCTTCTGTCTTGGATGAGAAGAGAAAAATCTTCAAGGAAAAAACAAAGGAAGTTCATCTGCCTTTTGAATGTATGATTTTATGATTTATGTCCAAATATCATCTTGACTGGCTTGGTGTTGCCTAAATAATGGGTTTATTGTGCCTATTAAAATAAATATTTTCTACCAACCAGGTTTCTTATATTAATAATATGCCATCATATTTCTCTTCCAATAGTATTATGGGAAAGAAGAGATTTGAAACCTAAGACATAGGATAAGTATCAATCTGAAAAAAACATTGTGGCTTCCTTTGATTCAATCCTTGTTCAGAGTAAGAAATTTCATTGGATAGAACCATATTAAAATGAGATTAGTTAGCTTATGCAGGAGTTGCCTCATTAGAATGAAATTGATCATTGCCAGAGATTGGCTAGATTAGGGTTAGGGTTAGGAGGACTTCTTCGTCTATGATGTTTGTTATTTTGACAGGAAAAATAACTGGCAGAAACTATCAGAATTTTCTCTGTATCTCAGGCTTTTCAATAGAATTGGAGTAGTTCATTCAAATTATAGGGCTATCATGATGTTGAGGTTAGTTCAATATGATCATCAAAATGATAGACACTAACAGACAATTACCCGAAGTTTGTATCAACTAAGGTGGGATCTGTAGGAATGGTAACTGTTGGCACCTTAAAATTACACTATGCAAGTGTGTAGATCAAATACCCAATACTGTTTCATTTAAAATTAAAAATGTTCTAATCCATTAGTAATTCACTATTTGATTTAGGTAACAACTCAGTGCCTAGTATGAAGCAGAAAATTTGAAAGTAGATCAGACAAAGTCAACTATGAAGAATGTTATGGGTGGATAGCAAAATGAAGGCCCACTCTTTCAAAATTTGCTAGAGAAAAGACTATAGGTAAAGGCTTAACTTGAGTATGAAAGTTGGACAAATGTTCCTGGGGTTTATGTTGTGAGATGAGCCTCAGATCCATTCCACAATCAAGAGGCAGCCATGGCTTTGGACAGTCACATATCTGAATATGAAGTCCATGAAGAATTAGGCTTCCAGGCACTTCCATTGCAAATACACAATGTTGTTGAGTGTCTACATATGTACATATCTGAACAGATGAGTTATTTTAAAGTTAATTTAAATTTATTTTTATACTAGGATG
>JANHFK010009234.1:227155-237920 GCA_036250565.1 Sibynophis collaris | reverse complement strand
GGAATAGTTCAAATAATTTTTAAAGAAAAACAACCAAACCATGGAGGTAATACATTCTGCTATATAAAAAGAAAAATGATTACCATTATAAAAAACAAGAAGATAATTATAAAAGTAATGTTAATTACTGAAAAAAAACCATGCAAAAACTATAAAAGACAAAATGTGAAAATGAAGGAAAACTATAATAAAGCAAAAGAAATAGATGGTATCAATTTTTTTTTTAAAAAAATCAACCAAGAGGTGGTCAGCCTGATTGATCTCCGTTGGGAAGTTGTCCCAAAGTGCTTCCAATAACACTTCTTGTATGAAGATCAGTAGTCATGACTGATGACCTTCAGTGGAAACTACCTCCCTTCCAGAAGAATGGGAAATACAATCAATGCAGTGACAATAAGCATGAATATAACTGAATTTGCTTTTTTCTTGGACTGTTCATTTAACTTTAACTTATTAGCTTTTAAGATACTGATCCTAGTTAGTTTTCCATCTTTATTGCCATCTGGTGGTTGCTCAGATTTTTGCCACCAAGATGTGATGGTTCTACTCTTCCACAACTCAGTGGTGTAAAAGTTCACATTTTGACATAAAAAGATGAAACGCATAACCAACAGCACTTGCTGTGCTAGTTCATGCCTGTTGGGAGGGAATTCTGCCTCACAGAAGAAAAAAAAATCCAGATATATGAAGAAGGACAAGCAGTAAAGATTAAGTACAGGTAGTCCTCGAATTATGACCTCAATTGAGACATGGTGTTAGATATTTGACAGCTAATGCTGTTTTCACACAGGTCCTCTTTTCAGGCGGGAAAATACTGCCTGCTGATTGGCTGAGCCCTCTGGCAGCTCCCTATAAAAGGGCAGGCTGTCAGAGAGGCTGCTGCTGGATGTACATAGTTCAATAAAGAGTTGTTAGCACTATTGCCTGTCTCCAGCTTCCTTTGTTAGCACTATCTAACAATAGGCTTATTTATAAATTCATCAGTAATGGCTAAAAGGATGAGAGTTATTTGATCTATGGGTTTCAGACTTCATACTTGCAAGATTTTATTTCCTTTTTCTTTTCAATTGCCAACAGTTTGCGGTTCTAGATTAGCAAGAAGTCACTTGAGCAAGTTAATCTGTATATAAAAAAATCAGCTCCTTAGAATATTCCCTGATAGCATTCAGGTACATAATATCTGAATCATTATTTATGTCCACAGACACAGCACAACACAACTCAAATTCTTTATAACTGCACATTAAAATAATTTAATCCTATTCAGATGTTTTCTGTTTGGTCACTTGTCTTCAGCAGTAAAGGAGGAACTTCTTGTTCACCCTATCCTGCAATTTCTTAAGAGATGTGGATTTCAGAGAAGCTTTGCTAACATTGTTATTTCATTTTGACAGCTTAGTAGTAGAGGTAAGACAGGAAATCTTTAAAAATTCATATTGTACAAATTTGTTTGCTTCCTCATTTTTAACAACTCCTTCAGCTAGCAGGCCAGGAAAGATAAAAGGAAATTTCCTCCTGTACTAGCACATAGAACTGTATCTACTACACAGCTTGACTTCCAGTCTGCAGCCTGGAAATTATGATTGCTGAAATGCAATCATAATTTGTTTATTTTAAGAATATTACATTAATTTACATTAAACTTCTCATTAATTTTAATAGCATTTATGCATGACTCCTGAACTTCTGAGAACCAATGCTCTCTACTTTAATCCTACAGAATATGATCCAAATAACAATGGAATCATTTCACATTAAGGTTTTCTGTCTTTAAGATCGGTTTTTGCAAAATTCATTGCCAAGATTCAGTTGAACACTGAGTAATTTTTATTCAGCATAATGTAATCCAATGGAAAACTTCCTTCTTTAGGTTGACATCTCATAAGCCTCAGCTAAGCGATGAAGAAAAAAAGGTTGCTGTTGTTCTTTGTACAATCAATTGTTCTGAGTTTTCCAACCGATGTGAAAAGTGAAGAATTAAATAAATAAAAAGAAGGCAAGCCATGCCATTCGTTATATAAATAGCACACTATACATTCTATTTTATATATTCAGGTTACTGATGCCCACGCATTTCACTAATACAGTATGTTGTTATTGCTGCTGCTGCTGCTTACTTTGAGATCTACTGAGCTGGATTAATCTGAATATTCTAGAAAATGTTTGAAACACCACAAAGATTTTGGAGAACCTGGAATAATATAAAAAAGCCCCACATTAGGCATAAAACGGAACCCAGGGGCATAGGCAATCAGATACATAATAGGGTTGGTCTCTGACAGTTAACCTCAGCACTGAGATGGGCAAAATTTTAGCAAGGAGTTCCTTAATCAGGTGGCATCGCACATGCTGTTCCCATAGCTAAAAGCTTCATTCCTCCCACTCCATTTTTTTTCTTCGAAAAACAAGGGAAGGAAACTTGTCCAACAGAAAAAGCTCCTCCTCCTCCTTCCGCTGTATTTTCAGTCAAGAGCAAAGAAAGCAGAGCAATATGTAATGAAAAGAGTGACTAAACCCTTTTTTCCAAGATTAATGTTGACAAAGTAGGAAGAATGATTTCATCACAATGGCTCCACAATAGATGCCATTAGGATCTTCTTTTTCCTTTAGGCTGCCTGCAGTCTTATTCGTACGGCTTTCAGAGTAAGCTCGACTGAACTCCATGAGCTTTTTTTGTGAGCAGAAAATCACAGGATTTTTGCACTATAACTCCCAATTTTGTTTCAATGCTTGGTTGGGGACAGAAGCAAAGAGAGCGCCCACAGCATAATATGTAAAGACTCCTAATTTATTTCTTATAATAAGATTAACATTAAAATTTGCCCCCTCAAAATTTCTTGGAGAAAAGTCCCTGCATTGAAACTTTTAGAAGTCTGGCCTGTGACCATTGGCAATATGTTCTAGAGTCTAAATTTATGCTGTCATCATGTGTCTTCAGCTCAAGATTACATATGGAAAGTTCGGACGAGGGCTATGCATCAGAGGCAGAGAGGGGGCCAAGGCCATCTGATAGTTATGTGCAGCCTCTGGAGTCTGACAGCAGTGAGGCAGAAGAACAGCAGGAGCCTGTTCCCAGTGTGCGCATGCGCAGAGCTGCCAGACGACAAGAACAATTAAGACAACAGGGTCGATTTGGGAATAAGGTTTAGAGATGATTGGTCCTCCCATAAGATATAAAAGAAGAGCAAACAGAACGTGAGCTTTTGCAGGAAGCAATTAGTTCATCTGGCCGATTCAAGATTGGAAAATTCTGCTTGTGACTCTGTGCCAAGTTTGGCCTTGCCCTGCTTTCTGGCAGCGTTCCACGTGAGATAGATGTGTGTTGATAACCTTCCTCTGAAAGACTGTTTAACAAGCCTTGTGGACTTGAAAATGAAAGTAATTTACAGTCGTATAAATAAAAGGTTTTGCAGGACTAAGATTGTGCTTTATACTTTGTAAGGAAGCCTAGGTCAGAACACAGTGCTCCTTTCCCATCAGAAAAAGAAGAGCATGAGAGCACGCCATGGGAGAATCAGGGAATGATTTGAAACTTCTGGATCAAATGTCTCCTATCCTCCAATCATGCCACCAAGTACAACAGCAGAAAATTTACATCAACACAATTGCCTTTTCAATCACTGTAACAAAGGGGGGAGGGGGGAGAAACCCACATGATAATTTTATTCCTTCTCCCTTGTCAAAATACATACTGAGCTGTTGTCATGCCAGATAAACAAACTGAATTTCCAGATAATACTTGTAAAACATTCCACTGATGAAAACATTTAATAGACAAATATATGGTGGCAAAATGATTTAACAGGCTAGATTAATAGGGGAAATGTGGTTGTTTTATAAATAACTCTTTTGTTAAAGGGTGGTGTCTGGACCACCCTAGACTCCTAGACAGGTGAAGAATGAGAAGTGCATCTAGTGGGACCAATACATGTAGAGAGTTTCCTACAGTGAGGAACCATCCATCCTCTGGCTTGAATTTCTGGGCAATAGGGAAAGTGGGGCCTCTGCCTTTTCTTTAGGATCTATTGGTTTTGCACTAGCACTTTTTTTTTTTTTACAGGGATGGTCTTCTTTCTAAGCATGATGTCTGATGCATCCTGCCAAAGGCTGAGCAGAGAGGTGGGGGGCAGGGGATGACAACAAATGAGTGTAATGAATCAGGATCGGCTACAAATAAGATTGTCCCAATAATACACCTGGGCTCTTTTGCAAGCCCTGTTTGCTGTCAGAAGATTCTGTGTAGAAGATACTGTCAGACAATTTTAGCTACTGAGAAGATATGTGGCATTTCTCATATGAATTTAGCTTTGACTCCTCTCTGTTTTAAAGCATCTTTTCTTTGTTCTCCAGAAACTGGATTATTTATCTTCTACCTATGTGGTTTGCATTTTAGATGCTGGAACCATCATTAAATTTAATCACATTCTTACACAAGCAACATGGTGTTAATTTTGTTTCTTATAGATTGCCTCCTGGTATGGTGGCATGTATGATATCTGTTACCTAGCAATAAGAATAATTCCTAGTAGTGTGCAGTGTTTATCCCATTTTTGTGAGAAAAATAGAACTCTCTTCATATTTAGCATGCTCAACATATATTTTATCAGACAAGAGTGTAACTCAGACATTGGGTCATCTTGCAAAAACAATATTTGTTCTGGCAAAGATTGGTGGCCTTCAACATTCTTTGATCAAGGTCACTTTCCCTATTCACCCATTCTTCAAACAAATGCTGGGGAAAAAAAATCCCAGTGTGACTGATTAGACAGCATCAGTGATTAGAATTCTACCTACAAGTATATCTATGGGCTAGAATATTTTATTTTACTCTGGTTAATCAGTTTGGAATTCTTGTTCTGTACTCATAGTAACAAACACCGGACAATTGCTACAGCTGTTCTCTGACTTTAAGTATGAATTAAAAGATAATACAAATTCCCAGAGTGTTTTTAATCACAGTGACTGGTAATATAATTAATAGTTTTGAGGATTATTCACTTGCATGGGAAGAATGTAAGTATTTTTTATAAAAATCTTAATCTGCTTTAATTTGTTATTGTTATTAGAAATGGACCGAATAAGATATGTAGTTAGATTAAGGAATGTTGCTAGTATTCATGGATTATTCTATGTTTGATTTTATAGGTTTATGCTACATAGCAACTGCTATGCTATAATAGTCCTTGGCCTATTTGCATGAATATTTTTAAAGAAAGCTGTTTAATTCCCATCCAAAAACCATGCCCCTAAAATCAATGGATACCATAAGTAATATGATAATATTACTCTTCTATTTTATTGTAATAAAATTTATTTCATGTGCCTGTGATTGTTAGGCTTCATATGCACCAACAATTTATACAGTGGTAAAGTTAGAAAAAAAATGTATTCATAAATGCAAAAATTAGAACATTGCAATCTGTTTACATAAGCAGTATCTCGTGAGATTGTTCACAATTCAAATAAAGTGCTGTCTTCTAGTGATCTTTCCTAATTTAGTTATTTATCAAATTTATATAGCCGTGCATCTCACATAAAATAATGTTGGGAGCTATACAATAATAAATTAACAACAAAAAATTCATAAATCCCAACCATTGTTAACATTTTAAACAGACATTATTTAAAAAATAAAAACCATATGGCACAGGAGAGAGTAATTTTCAGCCACAACGATGAAGCCATTGTAAGATTTTACTGATCTCCTAGGACATCCCCCTCACAGGCTGGTGTCAAAGCCAGGTGGGAGTATAAAACGCTCTGGACTATAAGACGCACCTACCTTTTTTGGGGAGAAAAACAAGAAAAAAAATCTGCCTCTGCCTCTGCTTCCCAGCATCCATCCATCTAGTATTCATCTGGACTGCGGCCTGTTCACCACCGCCATGGCCTGTTCACCACCATGGTGGCTCATTCGCCACCACCCATTCGCTGCCGCCTGATTTCCACAGCCGTGGCCCATTCACTGCCACCTATTCACTGCCACCACTGCAGCCTGTTTGCTGCCACTGCAGCCCGTTTGGTGCAGCCCATTCACTGCCACCACAGTCCATTCAGCACGGCCCGTTTGCCATGGCACGTTTACCGCTGGAGCGGCCCATTTGGTACAACCCGTTAGGCATGGCCCATTCACTGCTGCCCGTTTGCCGCAGCCTGTTTGCCACTGCCGCGGTCCATTCGCCACAGCTCCTGTGGCCCATTATAGAACACCTGATCAGCACCACACCAACCCTCCTCCCCCCTGCTGCAACATTTGCTGTATAAGCCACACCAGAATTTTCACCCCCTTTTAGGGGGTGGAAAAGTGCATCTTATACTACAAAAAATAGAGTAATTGATTAATTAAAAAATAGAGTAATTTTCTGCAGCCTGTTTGCCACTGCCACGGCCTGTTCACCGCCGCCGCCCATTCCAGAACACCTGATTGGCACCATACCAACCTCCCCCCCCCGTTGCAACATTCGCTGTATAAGACACACAAAATTTTTTGGGTGGGGGAGTGTGTCTTATACTGTAAAAATACGGTAATTGATTAATTAATTAATTTCATGTTTCTAGATCACTAATCTTCCTCAGCAGACAAAAACCTGCACCATGCGTTCTCTACCAGATCTGATAGGCTGGGCAGATGTAATGGGGGCAAGGCAATCCCTCAGATAATCTGGTCACATGCCATGAAGGGCTTCAAAGGTTAAAACCAGCACTTAAACTGGACCCAGAGGCAAACTGTCAACCAATATAGCTCATGGAGCAGAGGTGTAACATGCTGTTCTGGAAGCACACATAACTACTTGCACCACTGCATTCTGCATTCCTGGAATCTCTTCAAAGATACAGTAGAACGTATTTCAGTAATGCATAACAGAGAGTGTGAGCAGAGCCTCCTGATCTAGGAATGGGTACAACTGGTGCACAACAAGAAACTCTTAGCCATGACTGTTACCTGCTCTTTGAGCAGGAGTTTTGAGTCTAAGAGGATGCCCAGATCACACATTTTGTATCTTATAGCCTCCAGGTACAAAGATAAGATATTCACATTGCTTAATTCACAGTGGCAGAGATATATAATTGGATATCACCAGCATAATAATATCTCATCCTATGGTGATAGATGAGCTGAATCAACATCCTCATGTATTAAATAGGAGAGAGGGGGGGGGAAGGGAGCAAGAGAGAGAGAGAGGGAGAGGGAGAGAGGGAGAGGGAGGGAACACCAAATCCTACAACAGCTATATAGGAGAGGCCATGGGCAAGAATTCTCCACCCCAGTCACCAAGTGGAACCAATCCTGGGGAAAGGAAGTAAACCAGCACAAAACTGTGTCTCCCATTTCCAATCCTCTGAACTGATGCAGAAGGATATCAAGATCAATTGCATTGAAAGCTGCAGGATAGTCAAGTAGGGCAAGAATAGATGCACAGCACTCATCTCTCCCTCAGCAGAGGTCATCCAAAAATGTGACCAATGCCATGTTAATCTCCTACCTGGACCTGAATCCCGACTGAAAAGGATCTAAATAATCTACTTCTTCTAAGGCCCTATGAAACTACTGTGCAACCACTTTCTCAATCACCTTTCCCACAAAGAAGAAGATAGACATTGGCTCAAAATTGCTGTTGGGAAATATAAGACCATACAAAAATGAAAACACTTTTCTAAAAGAAGATGGAGGCAAATCTGTTTGATGATCCTTACTGTACTAGAAGTGGTGAATGGATTATAGTTCAATAAACTAGGAATTAAGTGTAGAGCAGTCAGGTTATAACTCCTGTAATTTTTTAAGCCAAGGGTCTCCAAACCTGGCCACTTTAAGACTTGTGGACGTTAACTTCCAGAATTATTCACCCAGCCATGACGGCTAAGGAGTTTGGGGAGTTGAAATGCACAAGTCTTAAAAGTGGCCAAGTTTGCAAAACCCTATTTTATGCAAATAACATAGAATAATTAGTACTGTAATACTATTACAAAACATAAATCAGGGAATGCCACTGAGTTTAATTTATCATTGGGATCTTGTAAGACAAGGGCATGCAAAAGGAAATTTTGTTTAAGTTTTATCTGATTTTCTTGGATGTTTTGCAGAAAGTAGAAATGAAAGCATTGTTGGGACTCTGCTATTTTAAGATGCTGGCAAATGCATAATCTTATCCATTTGTGAATTTTACACCCCTCTATATGAGTTGAAAGTATCTCATGTACATGATAGGGTTGAAGAAGAATCCTGGAATTGACTATAACATATTACTGTGGATTTATAAGGTGTGAGTAGGTACAATATTTGTTCAACAATCTGAGCCTGAAAAAAGAATATAATGACTCACTTCTACTAATTGTATGATTTCTTAGCAACTTTAACTTTTGAAATCTATGTGGGAAAATGACGTTTGTTAATCAACTGGAATGTTTCTTTCTTTGTAAAGACTGGAAATAATTCTAACACTAATCTATATATACCATTATGATATTTTAATAAAGATAATAAAACATATCAGACAAGCTCCTTTACATCTAGGCTTCTGGCTCATAATCTAATTGTTCTTTTAAAAAAATCTGCCAATCTTCATGCTACAGAAATTTAAAAGGCTTTGAGGAAGCCCCCCCCCCTTTGAAAAGTAATACATAAATGTTTTAAATAAATACTAAGATATGCTTGCTTCAGCAGCACATATATTAAAATTAGAAGATTAGCATGGCTCCACACAAGAATGACACACGCATTCTCAAAGCATTCCATATTTTTAAAAATAAAATAAGTACTAAGACAGCTCTGATTCTGAAGATCTCTCAAGCAGAAGAACAGCGCTGTAGGATAACAGAATAAAAGATACAATAGGGCAATTAAAATTATTTAGGCACTAAAAGAGTTAGCCTGCAGGGAAAGGGAGCAGTATTTCCACATATGCAGCTTAGGAAGACGTGATTAAGGAGGGAGATAAGATAGAAGTATATGAAGTATTGAATTAAAAATGTGGTTTGAAATTCCATCAACCCTTCATAGCTACAGACTCCGTGGATTGAAACTAAAAGTTTTCTATTTGATTAGTCCAAATCCCACTGTCGTTGCTTTATATTCACAGATTAATAAGGATTTCAGCAGAATTTACAATTCAATCATATATTTCTTTATGTAAAAGTCCTTCTTTATATAATACATGATTAAATGGTGGCATTTACTGCTATAAATTAAATATCTTAGTGCTTATCAATTTTTATGGTTTTTAAAAGCTATTAATTACATTTATTGAAGACATCTGCAGATACTAATTAAATGTGCAAAGGACTGTAACTTAGTTACAAGAATTATTTTACTTCTGACAGCATATTCAGAATCCAAGGGCATCATGCCAATTAAGTATCAATTGATAAGAGAAACAGTCAAAGTGGCTTCACATCTTCTGTCCTGTTTATGACCTAAGGATACATCTTCTATCTAGTGTAAACAGGCTTGAACTACACATGAATTTGCTTCGATCCATCAAGCTATTTTATATTGCATTCCTCCTATTGCCATCCTCTGCTAGGTTTTTATAAATTTACATGGTGGAAACTCAAGAAACACAAATTAATTTAAGTATCAACGTAAGAATGGAGATTTCATGCCCTTCCCTTCCCATTGCAGACTGTCCTGAGGTTCCTGAGGACCCAGAACCTTTATGA
This sequence comes from Sibynophis collaris, assembly GCA_036250565.1. Taxonomy (NCBI): domain Eukaryota; kingdom Metazoa; phylum Chordata; class Lepidosauria; order Squamata; family Sibynophiidae; genus Sibynophis; species Sibynophis collaris. Next base: position 228,263 of record JANHFK010009234.1, on the reverse strand, counting down.
TGCTGTCTGATACCACCCTATAGCTTCAGAGAGGGGTAAGATGTCATGGGATGACCGATAGCTAAAATTGGTTTTGAAGGTTCAGGGATGTGGGGAAAGGTTCTGTAGTTAATAGGGAGTAAACCATGCTTAATACAACAGGACTTAATGATGAGTAAACATGCATATAATTGCACTTCTCTTGCCACAAATGCACCCTCCATCTTAGCTTGCTACCTTTTAGCCATGCAGTTGATTTTCTTGTCTAGGTTGCTCTTCTCATTCCTTCTTTATGATCTTTGGCTTCTTCCAGGCCTAACTGAAAGCATAAACATATTTGAAGCAAATACAGCTTTATTTATTAATATAAATTGTATCCTCATGGGTGATTGATATATTAAAAGTTTTGAGTCTCTCATACGGACATAAGTGGCAACACTTCTTCTGAAAATCCCCCCCAAAATGATAGAAATATTGATTTAACCAACTGATGTGACTGTAGCACAAATTGGCCACAGTTGGACATAAGCTGTTTGTTTTAGTTCTGTGTGGAAGCCATTCTAAGCTATGACCTTAATGCAGAGGTGGGGAACTATGACCCTTTTATGACTTGTGGACTTGAACTCCCATAATTACTGAGCCAGAATGGCTGGTTCAGGAATTTTGGAAGTTGAAGTCCACAAATCATAAAAGGGCTTTTGTTCCCCACCCTTGCCTTAATAGGACCCATTAGAGCAGGGAGGCAGGGAATGCTGTGGGTCCCATCCCTGAGGAAGATACACCTGGTGGGACCCAGAAGAAGGGCCTTCTCCATGGTGGCTCCCTCTCTTTGGAACATCATTTCTCCAGAGATTAGAATGGCCCCCACTCTAATTCTCTTCCAGAAGGCACTGAAGACCTGGTTCTGCCAGCGGGCTTGGGGAAACCAGAGCGGGATGGAGCCCATTAAATGGCTCATGTTATCGGCTGTCGCTGGGCCAGGAGGTGTGGGGGTCAGGGGTGATTTTATTATATTAATTTATTTGATTTTTAATGAGTTTTACTGTTTTTAAGTGTGATTCTTTTATATTTTGTAAGCTGCCTTGAGTCGCCATGGGCGAATAGGTGGCAATATAAATCTAATAAATAA
>JANHFK010009234.1:193739-206161 GCA_036250565.1 Sibynophis collaris | reverse complement strand
CTCTGTTATTCTATTCTATTCTATTCTATTCTATTCTATTCTATTCTATTCTATTCTATTCTATTCTATTCTATTATCAGTTGACCTAGTCCAATCTGAGAACAGCTACAGAAAATGACTAGTCAACCTTCCTGACCCTGTCATCATCTAGATGTAATGAGCTATATATTTCATCATTTTCAACTACTGGTCACAGATAAAGCTCAACCCATCTAAAAGAAAGTATATTGGCAAAGGCAGGAATAGAGTAAATGGTTATGGCCAACTAGAAAGCCCTGAAGTTATGGTTAAAATTGTAGCCAATGACATTTTATGAACAGGCCAGTTTGAGCGTTGGTTGCTTCAAATACTTGTGAAAGTCTCTGGTACATTGAAGGAAATGACTGTAATTCTCCACAGACCAAAGCTCACAATCAGATATTACATTTTCTTGCTTAACAGCAGTTTGGTGTGGTCAGCCTGTGTTCTTGGGGGAGTAAATGGGGCTGTTACAGGATACCACATATGTTGCAGGGAAAGAACTCCTCCCTTGGGCAGGTTGCCAGCACTTGCTGCAACTGCAGCTATCAGCTCCTGGCCTAGAGACGAGCACTAAAGTGAGTGAGACACGAATCTGGCAAGAATATTCTTGAAGCTCCACCACTGTCACACAAAAGAAGCCATCTCTGACATGCTGAACTCTTTACAGTTATGACCAGCTCGCTGAAATACTGAATGGTAAGGAGATTTTAGAAATCTTCAATCTAGAAACAAACAGCTATTAGGAAATATGCCATGGGGAAAAAACCGTGAAAAGTTTCCTATATAATATGATCATCTGAAATGCAGCATTCCTTTCGATTCACATAACCATGAATATTATCCCTTCTGGGATAGGTCTTATTCAAATGCTTCAATGTTTCAAACAGATGATTAATCTCTGAAGAGGAAGTTCATGTGTAGAGGAACATGGGGCTATATTCAGTTATAATCCCAGTTAAAAGTTCCTCTTTTCTTTTTAACTAAGCTTTTGATATGCTTAAACATGATTTGGGTATAATTTAGTAACATTAAATGGAAAGTACCAACAACAGTGAAAATCCTGGTGGATGGAGTGCCAGGAACACACCCCACATAGCAAACATGATGTCAGAAAAGTTACAAAAACTCTACAGCTAAAAAAGCTGCATTGCACATTTTTGTGGATTTGTTTAATTAGTGCCACAGTAGCTAGGAACCCTCTTTTATTTGTTATATTCTTTTTATTCATACTGTAGCAACATAAACATACTTGTTGGTTTTTGGAGATTTACACAGGCTATAAGAGATTTAAAAACAGTATCTTTGTCCTCTGGTTTCAAGTGCATTGAAGTTTTCACAGAGGAAGTAGAAGTAAATGTTTCTTGATACTTATTCTCCCAATGCTTAAATTGTGCAATGGGCAACTGTTACATTTTTTTGTTTTGAGATTATTTATATAACAACTACTGTACATGTTCAGAATGATCACTCACATGCCATTAGCTAACCTTTTCCCATGTAAATCCTCATCCATGCAGCAATGTTTCAGAGCACTACCTATGTAGGAATTTGCACTAAAATCAAGTCAAAGAAGTAATTAATGTTTATATGTTTTAAAATAACCTATATACTTCTCACTGATCTCTTATTCCTCTTTTCTCAGTCAGCTACAGGTCGTTGCAAGGCTATTTCAGAATACAAAATTCTGCTCAGTTCCTTTTTATTTTGAGTCATTCTAGAAAATCATGATGATCCTGTGACCCTATCTATATGACACATGAATGATGATAGTAAGAAGAGAATTCAAACTCTTGACTGAATACAGTTTTGTGATTCATTTATCCTTACATGGGACTACAAAGCTAAGGATAAAACATGTCATTTTGACAGAATCCTGATCTGAAACTGGATTTTATTTAGTTCCATATTCTTAATAAAGCTGTAGCAACATAAACATGCTAGATTTACTGGGCAGGATTATTTAATGAATGAATTAGGTAACTGTAAACTCAAGACCAATTTACTACTGCTTCTGTGGGTGTGGCTTGGTGGGCATGGTGTGGTTTGGTGGGTGTGACAGGGGAAGGATACTGCAAAATCTCCATTCCCATCCCACTCCAGGGGAAGGATACTTCAAAATCTCCATTCCCACCCTACTGTGTGGTCAGCCAGAGGTGGTATTTACCGGTTCTCCGAACTACTCAAAATTTCTACTACCGGTTCTCCGAACTGCTCAAGATTTCCGCTACCAGTTCTCCAGAACCTGTCAGAACCTGCTGGATTTCACCCCTGAACTGATCCCTTCCTACTAGCTATTTAATCTGTTCTCAGATGGCAAAGAAATTTATAGCTTTTATTAGAATAAATACCATCCCTGTATCTTATTGGCTGGGACCAGGGATAGGGCAGTGAGAAGAGAAGGGTTGGGAGAAGAGCAGTATGTACCTTTATATTCACTTATGTAAGAGTAAACCTATTGAATCAGTCAAATTTATTTTTAAACATGGCAGACTGTAAAAGGTATTTCAACTTTTCTTGAATAAAAACATTGGGAAAACACAAATGGACACACAAATTAAAAATACGCATCACTATAATATTGTAGTTGAAACAAGATGCAGAAGCTTTGTCTGATGGGAAAATTAAGTGTTGAAATGAATTACAGTAATGAAAAACTGTCCTTAGCTGTCCTTCTTGCTATGTGCTAGACTGTCTGGCACGGAAATATCTTTACTCTGCGTAGAATTGGCATCACAGTTGGAAGCATAAAGTCCTCTGTGTGAACAGCATTCCCCAACTGCTGAAAAGGATCTTTTCAGTCACCATCTACCTAATTTCACTTATGTTCAGAAAAGGCCAATCTGAAAAAAAGACATTTTCAGGGTAGAAGATTATCATTTTAGGTTCCTAATATCTAGAAATGGACCAGGGGCTGGCTATTAATTATTAGTACAATGCATTTCATATAACAAATATATTTATAGTGGTTCAACTGCTACATTTTTTTCTAATGGAAATTTCCAAAAGTATTTCTGGAGGGAAAAAAAGCTATGGAAAGAATTTTATTTTAAACAACTGCAAATTGGCTTGGAGAGTGTTTATAATATAGCTGTATAGCTTTTAAAAAAAATAGTAATATGAAACTAAAGTCTGATCTTATTTTTCATAGTCTGTATTGTACATGTGCACACATCACTGATTAATTTATTGTTTTATAAATATTGGTTATACGTGCCATTTATTAAATGTAATATTTCGTATCAAAATTTTGTAACATAATTTCGCTTTTCCCCATCTGCTGAGGTCTACAAGGGTCAGCTCAAGGACAAGCAATGATTAATGCAGATGCTTGATGGAAGAGGTAAAAAGGATAAATTGGTGTATTCTAGGCTGCATCAACGGAGGAATAGAATCAAGATCATGTGAAGTATTAGTATCATAATATACTGCTTTGATAAGACTACACTTGGAATACTGTGTCCAGTTCTGGTCACCATAATACAAAAAAGATATTCAGACTTTAGAAAGAGTGCAAAGAAGACCAACAAAGATTAGAGGTCTGGAGGCTAAAACATATGATGAGTGGTTTCAAGAATTGGGGTGTAGTCAAATGAACAGAAAGACTAAATGTGACATGAGTGATTGCACAATGATTTATCCAAAATAGTATAGAGCAGTGGTGAAATCCTGCCGGTTCTGTCTGGCTCATGTGTGCTGGTAGCAGAAGCAAAGCAAAGCCTTCTGCGCGTGCGCAGAGGATAAAAAATCCGATGTGATGATAGAGTGCGCACTTCCGAACCAGTAGGGAAGGTAAGTAGATTTCATCCCTGGTATAGAGTATCCTGCTTGGATAGGGTGTTGGACTAGCAGACCTCTAAGATCCCTTCCAACTCTTTTATTCTATATTCTGTATTCCCTCCCATTCACTCTCTCTCTCACACACACATACACACTTCTTTAATTTAGAAGGGAAAGTTAACTATTATTATCTCTCTGCTATATGCAATGTAGTAAAACCAATGAGTGCAACTGTGAAACTATTTACAGTAGTCCTGTAAATAGCGCAGTAGAGCAAAATTCAGACTAGACATAACATTGTTAAGCAAGGTGGTTGTTAAGTAATTCACATTAAATTCTATGCATTTTTGCCATGATTGTTAAGCAAATCACTGTAGTTGTTAAGTGAATCTTGTGATCTTTAAGCGAATCCAATTTTCCCTGTTTGCTTTCTCGAAGCTTCTAGGAAGATTGTAAATGGTGATCACATGACCCCAGGATGTTGCAACCGACTTGCAAATATATGCTGGATGCCAAGCAACCAAATTTTGATGATGTATCCACAGGGATGCTGTGCTGGTCATAAGTGTAAAAAATAGTCATATGTCACATTTTTCAAAAGCTGTAACTTTTGAACCGTCACTAAATGAATGATTGTAAGTTGAGAACTGCCTGTACTTGCCTGCCATTCTATTAATTTCATTCATTGCAGGATAAGTGTCTAAGAAAATAAAATAGGATGGGATTGTAAGTCAAACATATACTGTGTTAGCGTTGCTAACAATGTACTTCATGAGACCTCCATGTAGAAGAGAGCTAAAAGTTTAGAAAAGCTAATTTAAAAAAGTGAAGGGAAAAATATTGCACTATCAAATGTTGAGCAGTTGGACTATATTGACAAAGGCTTTTTTCTATGGAACCACAGATGCAAGGGATCTGGCCAATAACATTAGTCAGCAATAAAAATGGTCCTTAATTGCGGGAAAGGATGCATTCTATTCAGTTCATCATGCAATCGTATGCGAAATTTCTTGAAAGTTAATGGTACACTCTTTCTATAAGTATACTTAAAATGTCAGTCTTTAGCCTATCTGGTCCAGTAATGTCTCTTCCTCTATGTATATTCATTCACAGACCTATTCTATACATTTAAGGGCACAATAGAAGAGATACAAGGCCCACATAGTTCAGCTTTTTGTTTCCCTAGCAGCCAACCACATGCTTGTAAAAGGGAAAACAAAATGTGTCAATGATACTCCTGCTTCTGTCTCCAACACTCAGCAACTTGCTGCCTCCAAGAGTATAGCCTGATTATAGCTATTATAAGATGAGCCATTGACTGTCTTATCTTCAGATCACTGTCTTAATTATCTTTAAAGCCCACCATTAGAAAGTGGACATCACTTGAGGGTGAAATAACCAAATCATGGTTTAATATGTGTTATGTTATGTACTACAGTATGTCTCCCTGGAATCCTCCATATGCTTAAAAGAAGAGGATGAAAACCTCTCTCTGCTCAACTTTCCTGCTACTATTTTACCTGTTTTCTCCATTTGTTAAGTGAAAAGTCTTCAAATATTGAACCCTAACCCTATCCCTCTCTTCTATCAATTGTACTGTTTTCATAATGTTATGTTGGTGTCCTTTTCATTTATACCTCTTACTGTTAAAGTATCCAGAAAGGAAGTTTAAGTCATATATGTTCATTCAAGCATGTATTTTACAGTCTAATCTTATGGACTGTGCTAAATAAACTGGAAGGAAACAAAAACACAGTCCTTGCCCTGATCTTCTTGCAGGAAAGGTAGTATTACATCTTAATTAAACTCCCCAAAGCAAGATGACAGTACCATCTAATGATACTTCCTAAAATCAAGGAACGTTATCCCCTCATAATGTTTTTTTTCCCACATTCAATGCAGCGTCTGCAATCTAAAAACGATTCTATCAGAACTTTCTCTTTTGAAATCAGAGTGTAAACTGTATTCTGTGTTCTTGCTTGACAATGGTAGGTATTCATTTGGTTTGCAAAAAGAAAACATAACGGGTTAGTGGTTTTCTTCCCAGGCTGAGCCTGTCATATCTGGACTTAAAGCAAAAGGAAGCAGCTGCTCAGAAGTATTTGTATCTTCAAAGCAGGAAAAAACAGTTCCGTTTTCCCTCTAGTTTTTCAGAATGCTGCTCCATGGTTGCCTTCATTGTTATAAGCAATGGGATTCTCCAACATTGCTATGATCTGCATTACAATTTGCCTGCCTCTTTTTTTACAATCTCAAATTCTTGAGTAATGAGAACATTTTGGCTGCCTTCCAAAATGAAGTTTGAAATCTCTCTTCCACCCCCTCCTGACTAAATGTTTTGATCTCTTTTGACCAGCATAGAGGGGAAATGAAACTCTGAGAGTGAAAATAGTTATTTGAAAATGAAGGTTTTGGAGCCTCTGAATGAAGAGACTCAGATAAATCTGCAACACAATTAAGCTGTTGCCAAATTATACAGAACGCAGTCTTCCTTCCCTTCCCTTAGGAAAAAAATCCCACTTATTGATGCAAAATGTATGTTTTGCTAGAAATTAAATGCTAAAGTAATAGCATTAATTCAACGGTGGGAAGTATGAGAGGTTATCTATATAATTTTACCACAGGTATGTTTACCAGCACATTTTCTGACCTGGTTTGCTTCCATAACTTTTAGCTCTTGATGCTTTGACATTTAGCAGAAACAGGAACACAGGAAGTTGCTTGATATTGAGTCAGACCATTGATTTTGATCTAACTCAGCACTGTCTTCATGGAGAGGGCTTTTGTTCAGAATTTCAGCCAAGCGTCTTTTTCAGACTTCTCTAATGATAAAAGGGATTGAAGTGGAGACCCTTGACACACAAAGCATGTATTCTGGTTCTATCACTGAGTCATGATTATTTCCCCCATTACTTATCCTTCTGCTGATGTTGAAAGAGTTTCGCAATTTTTAACTTTCAGTTTCAACAAGCCTCTATAACTAGAGGTCCTTGGCATAGAGCACAAATTCTAACCCAGTTTATCTTCATAAAGGGTCTCTAACCTTTTCTTGCTCTTTAATACTTATTTAGAAACATCCACTATTAAAGAATAAAGTGTAATTCCAAAATTATAAACCAAATTGGTCAGTCAAAACAGAGGTTTATTATTACTTCAACTGGCTACGTTTTATGAAAAATGCCATTGCAACTTGCTCAGGAAATCCTGAGTCATAATATAATAAGGTTCTGTAAAAATTCATAAAGAAGATTATATTATTTGAGATATGCATCCTCTAAACCAGGGGTGTCAAACTCAAGGCCTGGGGGCTGGATGCAGCCTGCAAGGTGCTTAGATCTGGCTCGTGGGGCCATCCTGGAAACAGCGAATGACTGGCCCAGGTGCCTCTACCAATGAAAACGGAGCTTAGAAGGGCCACATGTGGCCCTCCCGAGTTCTGTTTTCGCTGGCAGAGGATTGCAGGAGGCTGTCACAGCTGAAAATGGAGCTCGGGAGCCCGTTTTTGCTGGCAGATCACTCAGGCCACCACAGGCACCCCTACATGGGTGATGTCAAGCTGGCCACGCCCACCCTGGCCATGCCTACCCTGGCCCCCTGAGGTCAAACACAATCCTGATGCAGCCCTCAATGAAATCGAGTTTGACACCCTTGCTCTAAGTGTTTTTAACCTGACTTTCATGTATGCTTTTGCTTATTTTCTCTTTAATTATATTTAGGATTTTGTATTTTAGGGGTCTGTCCCTTAGTGTGCAAATACAGCTGCAGCTGAAAGAGAGGAACATTTGAATACCATGATGTGTAACGTTCATATTTATTTTATTTTTATGATACTTGTGGTATTTCTAGGAACTTCCACCTTCTATGTGACTAAAAGATTATGCTGAATGCATAATAAGTGATTCTCAAGGTTGCTTGTTTAAAGAAATTTCCATACACTGATAGTTCTGTAGCATTGCCAGGAACATCCTTACACTGAAAAAATCTTCACAAAATGCCCATTGGTCAAAGGAAGACAACTATGGCATCTTTATGACATACAGCAACATTCATCATAAACTTGAATGAAGCAACTAGAATCTCCAGGTGGTAGTCAGAGTGTAATCTTTAATGTGGCAGAAGAAAGTTATTGCATATGTAGATATTAATTATTCCATGACTGTATCCATGAAGTTAGAAATAACTAGAAGTTGAACTCAAGGAACAGCATTGATACGTTTTAGTAATATTAATGATATTTCTATTATGATTATCTTTAAATGACATTAATCAAAATGGATTTTTATCCTTGCTCTACCCACTTTTTGGAATATGGTCTATGTACTCAATGTAAAGTAATTTAAAAATCAAGGGCTTTTTGATCTACACTGCCAAATTCACCTAGTTTGCTATTATACTCAAAAGGGATTATATCTGAATAGGACCTTATCAGAGATAAAATCAATCATCAATCTGATCACTTAAAAAATAAAACTAGCTGACTTAGGTTTCATGGGATATATTTAACAACTGCATGCATAGAGAATAATCAGGCAATCCAGGGGTTTTGAGATATAGTTTTAGGCAATATGTGCAATTGTTTTAACAGCTGCACTAATATGCTAAAAAAAAGAAGGCAATGACTTCATTTTTCCTTTCTAATGCAAACCCATTTATTATATCCTAATGAACACATGTGGGAAACAGTGTCTCCTTTTCTTCTCACCCCATGCAGTTCCTTCACTCATATGATTTTGTTACAAACTTTTAGTTATGTTGAGGAAATACTTATTTTCCCTGAAAATAAAACCCTGTCTTATATTTTTTTGAATCCTGAAATAAGCATTTGGCCTAATTATGCGCTCAAAAGCCCGATTGGGCTTATTATCAGGGGATGTCTTATTTTGCGGGAAACAGGGTAGTATGAAATGGGGTCTCAATGGAGTTTTTGTTTTGTATGCCACCATTCTGAGTGATATATCACAATGAAGGCTGAGCTAGGATTGAATCCTAATTTTCTCAATCCAAATTGAACACAATACATATCAGGGTTGGAAGGGACCTTGGAGGTCATCTAGTTCAATCCCCTGCTTGGGCAGGAAACCCTATACCATTTCAGACAAATGGTTGTCCAATCTCTTTTTAAAAACCTCCAGTGTTGGAGCACCCACAACCTGGAGGCAAGTCATTCCACTGATTACTTGTTCTAATTGTTAGGAAATTTCTCCTTAGTTCTAGGTTGCTTCTCTCCTTGATTAGTTTCCATCCATTGCTTACCATGCATCCCAAGCATTCTGTCTTCAAAAATTAAACAACTGTTTTTGACTTATTGATGACCACAGCATCATATTTTAGGAAGTGAAAACATTGTTGTGAACAAATGCAGACAATATCAGGGTATAAATGCTAATGTTTACTATGTATATCACAACATTTGTATTAAGATTCTTCATGAATTGGCCCCTAAAAATATTTCATGGACCAATGCATGATTAATAGGATTGAAAGTAGGCAAACAAGGTAGATGGATGCTCTAGATAATTGATTGATTATATGCTATCAAACATTGGTGTCTCCAGAGATACTATAATCTTTGTGGGCCTCAAATCTGAATAGAATTACACTACACTACATTAACCCTATGCAGTTGTTCAGCTTGCTCATAGGAAGTATAGATGGTGTCTATACAGGTTTGCTTTCCTATCCTTTGTTGGTGGAAAACTGTGAGTCATCGTCTGTTACTTGGATGCAGGTAGAAAAATCTATTATCATAAACCCATAAAAACTGTTTTTCTAAGAAATGTATATGGCTACCTATTCACAGCAATGATAAAGTATTACTACTGATCACATACAACCTTTTTTTTTGCTCAAAACAGTCACAAATAGAACTATTACTTAGACTAGCTGATTCTACAACAGAAAATTGGGATGTTGGAAGCAGTTACATATTTGGTAGATTTATATCCTGCTTTTTTTTCAAAAGCTGAGCAGCAAGGAGCCTGATGACCTGCAAGAGACTGAGACAAAATCACCCAGGGAGCCTCAGCGACTAAGGGTGCAGTTATATTTTTGGCTTACAGTTTGGCAGTACAAATATTATTAGTCGGCTGTAGCCAGGCTCCACTTTCGAACCAAAAAAGGCTAGATATGCATTTATCAGTAAATGTCTTTCCTGTCTAGATAAATGTAGCAGTTCAGTTAAGAAATTTCAGAAGTCCAGTCTTTGCCTGATGGAGATTTTAATATGATAAACTAACACACCATGTAGAACTGTAATATTTGGAAAATAAAAGAAAGGGGGGACACCAATTTTTAGGATCTCCAGGATCTACTTACAAGCAAAAGCCCCAGAAAACAAATCAAATAATAAGGTAAGGAGTGATGGGAAGGAAGACAAATTCAAACCCCAAAGAGCAGATATAGGAAGCATACTTAGAGTCAGACATAAAGATCTCAAATGCCATTATACAAATGCTCAAAGTTTGGGGAACAAACAGGGTGAATTGAATTATTAATACATGAGGGTAGATATGATATAGTTGCAATTACTGAAACTTGATGGGATGAAACCCATGACTGGAACATACTGATAGAAGGATACAAACGGTTTTTTTTAAAAAAGACCCCATTAAAGAGAAGATGGAGTTGCATTATATGTAAAAGACTGCTATACTGCTACAGAAACAATGGAACCAAAGACAAAAACCTCCTAGAATGCATATGGATTAATATAAAAGAAAAAAAGAATGACATTGCTATAGGTGTACAGTACAGGCCACCCAATCAAGCAGAAAAAATAGGTGTACTTTTTGCTAACCAATTAACAAATATATGTAGGAAACACACTACAGTAGTAATGGGGTACTTCAATTACCCTGACACCAATTGTAAGACTAATTCTGCATCAACTGAGAGATCGAACAAGTTCCTGAACAACCTAGCTGACAACTTTGCTGTCCAAAAGGTAGAGGAGGGAACTAGAGGACAGCCATACCGGACTTAATTCTTACTAACAAAGAAGAAATGATAGAGGGAGTTGAAATTATAGAAAACTTGGGTGAGAGTGACCATGTCATATTGGAATTCAATATAATGCAAACACAAGCAATAGAACATACCAGATCTCTTAGATTTTAAAAGAGCTGATTTTAACAAACTCAAAGAGAGCTTGGAAAAGAGTCCTTGGATGAAAATCCTAAAGGGGAAAACAACTTAAGAAGCTTTGGAAACTCTGAAAAATATGATCATAAAAGCCCAGACCAGCATAATACAACTGAAAAAGAAAAACAACAAATCCAAGAAGAAACCAGCATGGTTGCACAAAGATCTGTCTAATAAACTGAAAGACAAAAAGGATAAGCACAAAAATGGAAAGAAGGAGATATAACTAAAGCAGAATATCAGTAAATAGCCAGAATCGCACAGATGAATTCAGGAAAGCAAAGACTTAGAATGAACAAAGACTTGCAAAAAAAAGTTAAATATTTTTTTTTTAAAATTCAACTTATAAATAACAAGAAAAAAGACAAGGAAACAGCCAATCCACTAAAGAGAGAGGATTGCAAGAAAGTAACAGGCAGTAGAGAGAAAGCCGAGCTGCTTTACTCATTCTTTGCATCAGTCTTCATGCAAAAAGAAAAGGCCAACCTACCAAAAACATAACTGCAAAAGACAGACTAGAAATAAAAATTAATATGGTTAGAGAACACCTGTCTGATCTTGATAATACAAATCACCAGGACCTGATGGATTACATCACAGAGTTCTGAAGGAGCTGGCAGATGTCATTTCAGAATTATTATACCATATCTTTCAAAAATCCTGGAGCACCGGAGGACTGGACGGGAGGACTGGAAAAGAGCTAATATTGTTCCCAATTTTTTTTCAAAAAAGGGGGGGAAAATAGATCCAGGAAACTACAGACCAATTAGCCTAACTTCAATACTCGGGAAGATACTGGAAAAGACAATCAAAAAACAGATATACGAACATCTAGAAGCAAATACAATTATAACTAGGTCAGCATAGGTTTGTTAAAAACAAATCATGCCAAACCAATCTTATTTAATTCTTTAACAAATTGATTAAATTAGTAGACGAGCAAAAACCTGTGGACATAGTATATTTAGACTTCAGTAAGGCATTTGACAAAATAGACCACAATCTACTTCTTGGTAAGATAGATAGCATCACCACCAGATGGATTTATAACTGCCTGACAAACTGTACTCAACAAGTAATCCTTGTTGGAGGGAAGTTAGCAATGGGGGTACCAAAAGATTCCATCTTAGGCCCAGTACTCTTCAATGTCTTCATAAATGACTTAGATGAGGGAATAGAAGGGGAACTCATCAAATTTACAGATGACACTGGTAGGAATAGCCAACACCAGGGGTGAAATCCTCCCGGTTCGGACTGGTTCTATAGAGTAGGTAGGAGCAGCAGCAGCTGGTTTGGAAAACTGGTAGCAATAGCAGCACAAGGCTCTGCTCACCCGCCCCGACCTGCTCACTTCCTGGGTTTTTTTTTCTTTTAGAAAAAGCCTCTCCCCCCCCCCTTCTGGTTAACTTGAAAGAAAGAAAGCGGGAGGGAGGGGAGAGGAAGGGAAGGGAAGGGAAGGAAGAAAGAAAAAGAAAGAAAGAGGT
>JANHFK010009234.1:59551-71720 GCA_036250565.1 Sibynophis collaris | reverse complement strand
ACTGGAAACCGCCCTGAGTCCTGCAAAGGAAAAGGGCGGTCTATAAATCGAATAAAATAAATAAATAAATAAATAAGTTGCTCAACTAAAATGATATTTAAAAAGTTAAAAAATAATCATTAAAGTGATTATTATACAAAGGCCTTCACTATGTTATATATAATATATAAAACATGTTGAAGATCCATTTACCCCAATGAAAACTAAAACTGAAGGTTATATGCACCAGCAGAAGGCAGCAGAAAGTGAAGACAAAATGCAAAGGCAGCAATATAAGCCATAACAAAATTTATAAGCATGTATGAATAATTAAAAAATACTGTGCAAAGTGTTCTTCAGAGAGAAAAGTTTCTTAAACTGAAATAGAAATAAAGATGCCAAAGAGGTTGCATATTATTTTTACATTGACCCAAATGTTGTATGTACATCTTGTGAACCCTTTAATATGCCTTGAAGCCTATGAATTATTTCTTAGTCACAATTCCATTAAATTATCTTGAATATACTGCCAAATACACATACAGATTGACTTCAGTGTGTTCTCATGTATATAAAAGGTAGCAAGTGTTTTATTTTTCTTTCTTTAGTAAATTTGTATTTGTACTCTTCTTGGAAGGCTGAATGATAGGGTATTTTTCAAAGCCTTTTCAACTCCAGTATATGATGGTAAACATTTTAACAGTTCTAATTCACTGGAAAAATAAATTATAAATTAGACTTCTTAGATCCAATGTTTATTAATTCAATTTTGTGGGATTCATTTACAAGAATCCAGTTGATCATAACAGATGAATTTGCACAAAATGCTGCTAAAATGCAGTCGGCAACTTCATTGTAGACAATGTAGAATGTCTTTAACAGTGGAACTAATGGAACTAAGCAGCACTAAAATGGATTTGAATTATTTCTGAATATTTACTTGGCGCTGCTAGAATCCCACAAATACCGCAACCTCGGAAGAAATTGCAAATAGCGTACCATACAGCATAGCCTTCTTCAGTCTCCAAATATAAAAACTTCAACTCCCATACATCTCAGCATTGGCTGTACTCTCTTGGAATTGCGACAGCTCGTCCGCACCTCCAGAGGACGCTGCAGTTAGGGCTGAGCCAGAGAGAGAAGCCGCTCGTTCGCAATGTGGATATCTCGGCGCGCGCATTTTATGATTGAGGGGCGGAACCGCAGGCGAAGGGAGGTTGGAAGGGCGGAAGTCCTGCAACGGCCCTGTTGGGAGTCTCCAGGTGAGGAAGAACCGATGCCGTGGTGGGGTTCGTCTTGGGTGCGGAAGAAAGTGCCCTCTGAACCTTGGGTGACACTAGAGGAGGGCGCCCTATCTTGTTACTTGTCTTGGGAGAAATCTTCTAAAAACAAACTATTTGTATACTTAACAGGATATTATGTAGCTTAGCCGGATAAACCTTAAGCTATATGACAAAAATGTGGATATCAGCTGCAATACCAGCAGCGTTTTCAAACGAAGAGCTCGTGTAAACTATGGAAATCGCATCAGGTGGGTTTTCTTTTCTTTTTTCTTTTTGGCAATACTTAATTTAGAAAAGCCATTTCTGTTGCTACCCCTTGTATCTGCATCTTCTTATCTCTCCTAATGTGTTTCGCAGTCAAACCTGTATAGAAGTTGCACTCTGTATAGTAGAATTATTTTTCCTGTTTCATATTGTCCTCGTTTTGTAAGTTCATGCTAAAAGTTAAGGATAATTATAAGCTGCCACTCCTAAACATCGTTAACTAAAACTTCCATCATGTCTAACTACCATGAGCAATGTTCACTGAAAGTGATGGGAATTGTAGCTCAAAGCTGAGGGCTGTTTTGTGTGGTGAGGATGAGCCACATTCATTAAATATGTGATACCTCAAACTGCTTTTTGGTTTGCTTGTTTGAAGCATCACGTTACAAATTCAGGCTTAGCTGAAACCAACTACTTGTGGCTTATTCATTAAATAGTGATTAGGAAAGCCATATTTTACAGCATGCTTCTCAACCTTAGCCATTTCAAGATGTGTGGACTTCAACTTCCAAAATTCTCCCAGTCCATACATCTTAAAATGGCTAAGGGTGAGAAACACTATTTTAGAGGAATATGTAAGTTCTGCCATATTTTCATGTGTGGTATAAAAGTAGAAGAGTCTAACGATTCAAGAAGTTGTGAAAAAAATATAGCTCAGAGAACTTTGTAATAGAGAAGAGCCTCATTTTATGCCTCTCAAAATTCTGATGCTGAGAAATGCAAATAACCTGCAGTGTAACTGTTCAGATATGCTTAGTATAGGTATAAAGAAAAAACAACAACCAATTATATAAAGGCATTTTGCCCATTATCAGAAAAACGTGCAAAAAACAAAAGGAAAATGAACCAGATTTGTCTGGGGAGAGTAACCAGAAAAAGAAAAAATAAATTTATATATATACACACACATAGAGAGATGGGGGTCGGGGGAGTAGGGGCAGGAAGAGGTAAATGTTCAAGTACAAAGAATTGTTTGAACCAGTTGTCTTATGTTATACCATACTTTACTTTCTGTGCGAAATTATATGGTGTATATAGTTTTAAAAATGCTTTTGCTACTTTTATTTCAGAATTTGCAATGTCTAACAGAAGCATTATCATGACTACAGCTGGTTGTATAGAGAATCTACTGCATAAAAAAAATTACCAAGATATTGGAAGACATCTTGAATATCTTGAAAGTGTTGATATAACTATAAATAATCTCCAAGAGACTGATATTGCCAAAGTTGTTTTCCAAATCCTCAAGAACTGTCCCTCTGTAGTACTGAAAAACAAGTCTAAGCATTTATTGTCAAAATGGAAAACACTTTATAAAAAATACCAATCAATGCATATTAAACCAGGACCCAGTAATACGGAAGTATCTTTTAAGAATGATCAGGTAGTCTTGGAGAATAGAAGCTTCTGTGAAAAAGGTCAGCTTGAAAAAGTAGATTCTGTCAGTTCCAACAATTGCCTGCCATCAGAAAAGAGTTCAAAAGCTCTTAGAAGTAATGTGCAAGAGGATTATGCAATTCAATCAGAACATCTGGGAGTCTCATGCTTGGATAGCAAAATAAACGGATCTGAGGATCCCATTACACCTCTAAGGTCTAAATGCGTAGAACTTCTTAATGAAGCTTTGCATGACTCTTCAACCAGCAATGAACAAAATGAAAAGCATCACAAAATAGCAGAAGAAATTGAACAGCACATTTTTGCAATGTATGTAAAAAATAATAGAAAATACAAAAACTCTATCAGGAGCAAAGTTTTAAACTTGAAAAATCCTAAAAATTTTCATTTGAAGACTAATTTGCTTTCAGGGGCTCTTAACCCCAAAACATTTGCTGATATGTCTGTGATGGAAATGGCACATGATGAACTGAAAGAGCTCAGGACTTCATTTACAGAATCATCTGTTCTGGAACATCAGCTCCCCCAAAATATCAGTGGTACACATACAAGCAAAATAAAATGCAAGCGTTGTGAAAAATATGATTGCACTATAACTGTCATTGCAAGGGGAGCCCTTTTCCTTCCTGGTTGGGTGCAGAATACAAATCCAGATGAACAAATGATGACTTATGTGATTTGTAATAAATGTGGAGAGCAGTGGTACCATAGCAGATGGATCTGTTTATGATTGTACATTACTTAGAAGTAAATATAAAATATGAAGAGCAAATATTTGAATGTGGAAGTAATGAAAATGCTTAAATGGTTTTGTGCTGTAAATGTGGATGTGAATTACTGAAAAAATTATTATAAAATATTGGAAATTGTTTAGGCAGCAGAGTATGGCTTAGGGCAGTTTGTAATAACAAATCAGCATTACTATAGTATCAATGTCATGCAACTTAGATAATAGGATATTTTAAAAGCATTGTTATGCTAGTAACTTTTTACATTCATTTGAAGACTTAAATTGTAGTTGTTAAACTAGTAACTTAACAACTAAGTTACTAGTTGTTACTAGTTGTAACTTCTAGGAATGAAGTTCCTGACTATTTCATAATCCTTGAAATTTGGTAGTTCTCATGAGAGAACCCAAGAGATGTCATGAGGTGTCCTTGATAATAAAGATCTCTCTCCCTCCTTCCATCTCTTTCATACTAACACACATATACAAGATGTCCTTGATATGAAGGCAGTGTAGTTTTTTGAAATGTGAATAGTTGTTCTGTATGATTTCAGTTCAAGTTGAGGGCAAATTTATTTAGCGTATGGAAAATACATGGACTTATAGTTGTTATCCGTTGCCATGTATAGAGAGCGCCAGGAGTTCTACAAAGATGTCTGGCTGCCAACTGTTGTTAACTGCCAATTCTTCAATATAGTTTGGCTGCCAATTGTTGTTAGTCATTTGGTTCACACTACCATGCTATCCAGGGTGCACCATAAGGAGGTGAACTAGCATCACACCCCTGAGGGCAAATAACGTTAATTTAATATATTTTATGATAATACAACTCAATGTATATCATACTAACATTAAAACTGCTTTATTGACTACCTGTTAATTTCCGGAACCAATTGAATGTGCACTTTCTTAATTTTTTAAAGACTTAAGTAGCTTTGAGTCGAAAAGACTAAGGAAGTATCTTTTCCTAGAGCAACTAAATGCCAGCTGTTTTATTTCTTACATTAAATTTGCTGATAGGCAGATAGACAGTGATTACCTGTTAAGTTTCTAGTCAGTCACACAGTACTTTTCAGTGCTGCAGTTTTTGTGGAGAATGATGGATTAGATAAATTTTATTCTAAGCCATCAAACTTTATAATTAATACAGATTTATTATGTTTGATTTCTAGGTTTATTCAGTATAGTGGTTGTGGGTGTTCCTTATTGGATTCATCTTTTGTTCTAAGCTTTTACACTAATGCATTTTAATCCTGCCAATGTAACTAGTTACTAAATAATACTAAAACAGGTTATTACGATTTTTTTTAAAAAAAAGTTGATAAATTAAATAAAGCCAATACTCATTAAAATTATAGTTTTTTTATTTCTGGAAGATTAATAAACTATTGAAGCACCTTAAAGACTAAAGCATTTATTATGACCTAGGTATTTGTGTTATTAGAGTTTATTGCCTAACCCAAAAATATGCATACGTATATGAATACATACCCATCATACTATCTCTTCTGAGATAAACATTATGTAAAGTTCAGAAAAGAAATGAAAAATAGCAAGCCAAACAAAGTCAAGGGGAAAACATATAATATTATTTCCCACCTTTATTATTTTTACAAATAACTCAAGGTGGTAAACACTTTCAACATACTTTCCTCCTCCTATTTTCCCCACAGCACCAACCCTGTGAGATGAGTTGGATTGAGAGTGACTGGCCCAAGGTCACCCAGGTGGCTTCCATAGCTAAAAGCAGAACTAAAAGCAGAACTCTTGCTTTCTAGCCTTGTGCTTTAATCATTAGACCAAACTGTCTATCCAATTTGAAATAATAAAATTGAATTTAATTCAATATCAATATTTATACTTCTATTTCTTCATTACATTTTGTTCTTAAAACCTTACTCTTTCTTGAGGATCTCATCAACCATCTATTAACAACTTCCTCAGTCCTTTACTCTTAACTAGTTACATATTTGTGATTAATTCCTCCTTCATTTTTCCTATGTGACCAAGTCACCTTTACGTTCCTATTTTGTACTATTTGTTCAATTTTGTATTCAATATATATTCGTACAGCACCCATTCATTCTTGACCCCATATTTTCTTATCTCACACTACATTGATCTTATGACTTTCCTGACATAACCAGTTCTCACTGTCTTATATAACTTAAGTGGGCATTCTTCTACCTGGTCATTTTACTTCTGACACACTTCATTCAAACTACTTATCTTTCTCCCAGCATCTGCTGCCACTCCCCCAGCATTCATAAGCATTCTGCTAAGGTAGAGATATTTTATCTACTTGCTTTCATTTTTAGGCTATCAATTGTTCACTGCATTTTTCTTATCAAGAATGGCTTTTTAAAAAACAAAACGATATTGTTCCATAAGCATTTCTGAAGCAAAACACATCTCTCTTGAAAATGTGGACAATTAGGTATTTTATTGAAAACCATTATAACGTTTTGGTGCAACATTCAGCAGAGATAGTGTGCTAGACCAAACCTTTGTGCTCTGCCTTCTTCAGTGCTAAGGATAGAGAACAGGGCTACTTCATACATAGCTGAAATTTGCCTAATGACTTCACACTACAAGTTTTGCCATGGAAAAGTATTTTTCCGAAGAGATTTGCCTCATTTCACTATTGTTTTATAAATCCATAGTGATAGCAACTAAGATACCTTATATCCTGCAGGTTTCTCTTTATTGCATTTCAATGAATTTATTTACTAACATTAAAATCTCCTTGGAAAAACAATTATGCGTTCATTTTTGTAAAGTTTAGTTTCATTATTAGGGCTTCCAGTGATTATTTTGGTTCTATTTCATCAAATATATTGATGGCCTGGTTCTTAACAGCCTTGTCCAAGTAGCATAATTCAAAGGCATGAAATGTCAGAACCCAAGAAAATACTTTATAGACTAGACCTGCAGAAAACGAAAGAGTTGCAGGAAGACTAACTACCGGTAACTAGTTCTTCCGCGAAATTTTCAAGCAGGAACGAACTGCATTGGCTTCGTTGTTTTCCAGGGGCCCAGCAAGCAGAGCGGACACACATAAAGAGGCGGGACGGGGCAGACAGCCTCCAATTAGAACCGCGAGTCTAGGGGAGACGAGGCTCCGTAGCCTAGCAACAGCCTCCCTTCCGCTCAGTTGGGCCGAGAATCGGGGAGGCGAGGCTGTCCTCGTCTGATGTCACGTGAGGGCCAGATTCCGCCCTCATAGCGCAGCCCCGGCCATGTTATTTCCCTCTCAAGCTCCCTCCCTTCCTCTCTGTCGCGGTGGCCGCAAGTGCTCCGGGCCAGTTATCGGCTCTCCGCTTTCTTGACAGGTGAGCGCGCCCCATCTCTGGCCTTTTACCATGGATGGGCTCAAGAAAGAACCCAGTTCTTCCGGGGTGCGGTTCCTGGCCCTGAGGACTCCGGGCGTCGGCTTGCGCTTTTCATGGCTGCTTTACAGTAGATGGGGAGGAGGCATTAGCGATGTTTCCCCTGGCCTCCCATCGGTTCTTTAGGAAAGGTTTCCTGGGGGTCCGATCGAGAGTGGCTCTTGGTCGCTCCTTGGTGCAAGAGGGAGGTCCTAAAGGCAGCGTTGCTTTTTATGGACAGTCAAAAAATGCCCGCCTCGGCAATTAGGGGCTGCAGAGTCTCTTGCAAATGGTCCTGGCTTCCTAGCGTGAAACTTGAGGAAACGAAGCCTTCGGGGGCAGGTAGCAGCGCCTTATCCCGCACAATTACGCCCCCTCCCCTTTTTTAACCTACAGGGAGAAAGTTGTCCTTCTAAGATGCCCCTCTGTTCTTTCCAGTGGCATGATTTAAAGTCCCGTGATCAGAAGGAGACGGCGGTTATGTTGGGAAATTGCTTCCCTTCTGTACTTCTCAGTTGGCGCATGACCAAATTATCCCTGGGGCAAATAAGCCAAACTGATTAAAATCACTGGACTGTCAGGACGGTTCAACAACTTATGTATGTTCTCTTTGTTGCATTTTTCATGTGGAAAATCCGTGCCTTCCCTCCCCCTCCCCCCCATCTAATCAAGCTACTTTCGGTAGTTTGCTACTCTGCTTGTTTTTGTTTTGATTAAATTGAGTTTAAAGAAGTATTTTTTCCTCCTATTTGTGCAGTTAAGTGTAAAAACTGGCCTAGAGTGACATAAACTGTGTCTAGGTGAGTAAGAGAGCAAAATAACCTTTTTAGCTGATTATGAAAATCAGATTTTTAAAAATTATTTTACTTCTTTAGCAAGAAAAGAAGAAAAATACAGTCTTTAGACTGTATTTACAGCATGACACAATATTTTAAAAGAAGAACAGTATCTAAAATCTAAACTCGAAAGAGTAAAGAACTACCCTGACTTTTGTTTTCAACAAAACAAAACTCATGAAGACTGTAATTAAAAATAGTGGGTTTTTTTACCCCAAGCCCATAGACTCTATAGATCCACTCAAAAGAGGACATATAGTATATATATTTTGCTCTGTAAATCTTGAATTTTTATAGTTCTCAGTTGGATGTAATGAATTTGTTATGCTATATTAGACCCAAGTACTCAAGTTGTTCTTCATAGTATTGATCAGAATATTTAGCTTTGAATTATAAATTATTCTAAATTCTAAATATTCTAAATTCAATTTAAAACACTAAATAAAAGTGGTTTAAATCTCTGTTTGAATTCATTGGCACATCATAATGTGCTCATTATTAAATATTACATATATACTATGACCTATGTTTTGACATATAGTTATGATTTTGATATTTATTAGTGGCACAATGAAGACGCTGGGTTTATTTCTTAAGGAGATATATGGTCAACAGCCCACTGGTGAAATCTACTTACCTTTGCTACTGGTTTGGGTGTGCTCCGGTGCAGGAGCGCCTCTTTTGCGCATGCGCAGGTGGCTAAAGAACAGTACGTAATGACGTCTCGGTGGGTGGGTGGAGCCTTCTGTGGCCAGGGCTACCAGTTCAGAGAACCAGATAGAACCCGGGGGATTTCACCGCTGCAACAACCGCTGGCAAATTGTTCCAGTGGTTATAGGACTTATCATAGTTCAGCTTTATCACAGTTCACACAATAATTTCAAAATTCTAACAAAATATTTATACACAATTGTTTCTTCATAATGGAAAAGGAGAATTGCTGAATGTTAGTGATCTGTGGCCTCTACTATCTAGATTACTGCAGTTTTAAATAGCATCAAGTATATATGTGGTGAGTTTCTGTATGATTATTTCTATAGGTTTATTTGAATAAGACTCAAATAACTGGCCTTTTTTTCAAGACTTTTAAATATGCATATCAGCTAGACTTATACTATACTATAGTTCAAAGCAGGGGTGTGAAACTGGCAGCTAATGAGCTGGATGCATCACGCCCACTCCAGCTCTGCAAAAGCAAAAAATATCGCAATACATTACATGCTGTCACGTGACTTGATCGGAGTTTGACACCCGTGATTTAAAGCATCACTTCTAAGACATTTTTCATAGGATTACAGCTATATAAATCTCAGTAGGGATAACATATTGTTAAAATAGTAAAACTATTTATGATTGAATTCAATAATTGAGCATTTAATCAATGCTTCTGAAAGTAATGTGGAATATAAAAATTAAAAATATTAACATTGTTCACTATTTCACTAGATATGATTAAATGTAGGATAAAACAATCTACTCCAGTACTAGCAGCATGGTACCCTTACATTTGACTAGCTAATGGCAAGAGATTGTTGGGAATTGTAATATATTACATCTGAAAGTATCCACTTTATCCCCCCTGATTTAATTTGTATAAATATGTTAATACTTCCTGTAATCATTGTGATATAATGGCCAATATACCGTGTTTCCCCAAAAGTAAGACCTATCCCAAAAAATAAGCCCTAGCTTGTTTTCTGCCTGTGCGCCCAATATAAGCCCTAACCCCAAAATAACCCCAACTTAAGCGCCTGCCCAACTGGCTGCCTGCCCATTCCGTCTGGTTGCTTGTGGTGCTGCCAACACGAGGTGAGGTGAGGGTGGGTGGGTGGAACTGTCCTACCTGCACACCAGCTTACCTCAGGGCCCCCACAGCCAGGCCATCCATGCCCCGACAACTGCCTCATGGCAGCAGCACCAACAGCCATGTGCAGCAGAAGCCCATGTGGCTGCTGGCCCACTTCTTGCGGCATGACACCAGAGCAGGATACTGAACAATGTGTTGGTGCCACAGCCGCAAGGCAGGGGAAGTGGAGCTACCCTACGTGCCCTGCACCAGCTTACCTCAAGGCCCCTGCAGCCAGGCCATCCATTCCCCAAAAACTACCTCATGGGGCAGCTCAACTCCCCGCTTCGCCTGGTGGTCACAGCACCAGCACGTCACTCAGCCTCCTGCTCCAGTGCCATGCTGGTGCCGGAAGAAGTGGGCTGGAGAACATGTGGGTTCTGTTGGATGGGCTGCAGGAGCAGCCACCACAAGGCGAGGCAGGTGTTGGGGTGTGGCTAGCTAGAAGTGCCACCCTCTGGGTGACACAAAATACTTTGTGCAGGTATTTGTGCAGGTATTGTGCATTGAAACCTATCAGAGAACTAAAATTTTGTGAATTAGCACACATCCTGGTTTAATTTCCTGTGCAGTGTTTGAAGCATAATATAATTTTCCCTCTCTTGTTATAGATCAGCAAGGTATATGAAACATTTCATGAAATAAATGTATTGCCTGTTTTGAGTCCTTATGCTTTGATTTAGGACATAACGACCAGTAGTTTCAGCCCATCCAGGATTTGCAGTAAGAGTCTGCAGCCAACTAGCTGCAAAGACACATGTACATAAATACATAATATTACTGGTTTATGCAAATATTCACCCTTTTTTGGATGCAAGTATCTCAATTTTGAAATTTTTAATTTATTTTTTCTGTCTTTGGAAAGAATGTCATTTCTACTACAAACTCACCATATCTCACTTTTGGATCCAGCCTTGTTTTGGTCAGAATTAAAGCTCAAAGACATTCACAATTTGCACGCATGGATGCTCTATGTAAAAAAGGTTACCTTTACCACCAGACTGTTATGCATATAAGTGAGCTAGAGATGTAAAATTTCACAGTTCAGCTGAATTTATTGTGTTGACCATGCTTTCAGTATATGATACTCTTAAGACATAAATCCATAAATCAATCATGAAGGACGTTGCAAAACTCTGGTATATTAATTATCTTGTATTGGTTAGTGATGGCTAAACCACTTGCCAATTTAGCAAAATTGGGAACTCCATCACCCAGGGGGCCATTCCCAATACCAGGGAAGATATCAGCCATGGCTCTCCAGACTTTAAGGAAAAACAAACAAACAAGAAAAGTCACTGTGTATCATCATTGAAGAAACAATGTGCATACAAAACAGTAATCAGCTTTGTCTGCAGGCAATTCTGTTCACCTGTCTCCTTGACATGGAATGACCCAAAGGGTAACTTAATATAAAATATTCATATGAAGTTTAAATTCTGAATGTTATGTTGTTTCCTCTTCCCTCTCATTTACTAGTGTATAGTAAAAATACATAATTCAATTTAATTTTAAAAAATGGTTATGCAAAGGTTTCATTTCATTGAAAAGTTGAAAGTGGTGAAATTTAATAAATGCTTATGTAATGTTGTATAATTTGATTATAACTTCCTTTGGAACATATTAAGTATATTCCATATCATAATAAAACAATATATATTAATTTTAAAATGCATATACTTGGCAATATGTTTTCAGTAGTAATACAATCTCTCTCTTTTTTTGGCAGGTATTTAATAATGATTTACACTGAACAGTAAAGGTAACTATTTTGATCAAATGTTTCATATAGTAATAATACTTCTATTTAAATGATAAATAAATAAAACATTTGTGACAAAAATATAATCATCTTATTATATGCACATCCAGATAAAGAGAAGTAGCAAAGGAAGATTAGATATTAATCTAGATGTGACAGACATAATGCATGTTGGAAAGAAGTTTTAAATAGACTGTTTTCCAATATTTATGTTGTGATATTCAGGTTTAGGGGGAAAAATCCAAAATGACTGACTGAGAAGATTATTGACAAATGCAGTAAGTTCAAAATAACAAATATATTTATTTATTAAATTTATACGCCACCCATCTCAAACTTCGAGATGATTCTGAGTGGCAGAGTAATAATAACACATATTTTACAATGCAATAATACATGCAGATATAAACAATTATAAATATAAAAATAGATTAAAATTACAAAATCAAAAGTTAATATTTGAAATGTATAAACATGCCAAATATACTACATTAATACATAATAGTGTTAGGCATTTCAGTTGTAGTTATATTTAGTCCGCACTCTCCCAAGGTATAGTACATTCATATTCAGTCTGAATACCCCTTTCACTTCTGTCAATTTTGTTACACTCTAGCCTGATTCTACAATTGTTGAAATTCATTTTTTCTCATTAATCTACACTCAGTATCCCATAATGACAAAGTGAAACAGAATTTTATAAATG
>JANHFK010009234.1:2846-15900 GCA_036250565.1 Sibynophis collaris | reverse complement strand
TCTAGGGGGTTGAACTAGAAGAACTCTCTTCCAACATTCCACTCCATTCTATTCCGGTAGTGATTGGAGAGATCATTTGTGAATTTAGGGAACATTACTAGGATGTTAATGATATGCAGCTTTACATCTCCATCATAGATGAAACTGGAAATGTAGAAATAGGTCTTGTTCCAGTGTCTGGAGCTGATGAGGCAAAACAGGCTGAAGTTGACTCTATGTAAATTGTGGCAATATGCAAATAAAATGAAATAAATAAGAATAAAAATATGTATAACCACATGGAGAAATATGTATAACCACATCTATAACCACTTATCTTTCTATTTCTATGGACTCTCCAACTATACATGCAATACATGCAAAGTTATAATTGTGTGCTAACCCAATACCAAAAGGAATGTACAGTCACAATTTCTTTATACTTAAAATAAGGATACACAACTACTGGTTCTATTATCTACAAATATTTATTTGTAACACTTGGATATAACTACAGGAAGCCCTTGGCACTGATATAAAATATTGATTCACGGTTAGGTTACAAAAAATTATACATAGCAAAATTGAATACTTTTTACATAAAAAAATTAGACTACTTAAACAAAACTTCAAAAAACTCCCAGTAATAGCTACAAAGTATTAGAAAAGAATTAGGCTTTAAGACATTTGTCTGTTACCTTTATGCAAACACTGTACTAGAAGAACACCTGCATTGCTGTAGAAATTTGTTTCCTTCATGCAACAGGTAAAAACAAACACTAAGCTATTTCTTACTTCCTTTATATAGATTTTGCTTCTTTAAAAAAAAGTCAGCTTTAGACAAGTTAAATGCAAAGTAATACCTGATTTCATTTTCCATACCAATGTTTTTTGTTCAATCTTTTACTTTCAACACATTTCTTTATATTCTAAAAGAGCATTCATATTCAGTACACATTCAAAACAGGGATGCATGACTTAATTGTTCACTGATTTGAAATTCACTGATGCATTTTATTTTTCTTCAAAGTTTTTTTTTTTTAAAAATAGCACACAAAAAAACATCATCACTAGTAAGCTAGCATTGAAATTTCTGAAAATGCTAGAAGGCAGATATTAAGGGAGACAGTTTGAAATTGCACCCTCAGTTTTTTGAACATCAACATTTTTCATTAGAGAAAACTATTGCAGTTTATTGGATTGAGCACCAAAATTGAGGTGAGCGTTGACCTGTAATCTGAGTGGCTAGAGGTTTTTAAGTTCTACAAAGTTTTCATCTGTTCAACCTGAAACAATTGAGTGACTGACCAGAGGGTAATATCTTCTGCTTTATTAAAATTGAGACAGGATAATGATCTCCAGCTGCTATACTATAAATGCTCAGAGACATTTATAGAAAATAAACATTAAGGCAAAGCTGACATTTATTTTCAGAGAAGGGAATCATTATTCTGATTACGGGGTCTGGGGCTATTTTATTAAACAATTTAAAAGTTCCAACCTTACTCTGATAAGTGCAGCAGAACAAGAGAGGCTCATTGCAGCTTTGTTGAAAAGGGAGTGTACAAAACAAAACAAAACCACTTTTGGCATTTAATGTGCGAGGTCCAGTTTTAATTTTGATAGGAACTGAATGTTGACTTATAATGTTCTGAAACCGTATCAAATAAGCATAATTACAAGTATTCAGAATAAAGGAAATATCTAGTTAAATCCTAGAATCTGAGTTACTTACATCTGTGCAATTATATACAGCCTTTTCAAATCTAGACATTACAGGGCTGGATAATACCAGCCCTGGTACCCTGCTAAGGAACAACAACAATAATAATGTTACGATTGCCAAGAGAAATCCATGAAGGTGTTTTAGTTGGTAAACTTCTTTTTTTACAGTGGCCTGGAATGTGATGCCCTCCCTCCACCCCAGTTCCAAATTCAGTGCTAAAAGGAATGAAGGATATTCTCTGCAACTTTATCCTATGGATATGGCCCAGGAGCTCTCGGACAATATATCTGCTCGATGATTTGTCAGAGCTACAAAATTCTTCTGAAAAAAGGCTCTGGCAAGTGTTTATGTGTAAGAATTGAGTTGCTCTTTGGACCGAGACTGGATATCCTGAAGTTCCTGCTCTTCTTTAGCTTTGATATCCTGGTAAGCCTGCATTTTGCTTGCATCCTTTAAGTAGGCCCAGTTAGAAGATAGTATCATGAGGAAGTGGATCTGGAAGAGAAGGGTGAGCATGATGGCTAGTGAGTATGTCAAGAGGCAAAGCTGGCAGCTAGTAAGATTAATACCAAGTTATTCTAAAAAATATATTAAAAATAGGCAAGAAAGTTTATTTCTAAAGATATGTAGAATGCTGCATGCTGAACAAAGGAGCAGCTGGCAAAAAGTTAGAAAGGAAAAGGAAGAAAAACAATTAATGGGAAAGAACAGAAACAGAAAAGCAGTGAGAACATTGCCCATGTTTACATGCTGAAGCCTCCCAAGCAACTCAAATTTGTGATGGTTCTTTCCATTCTCATCTCCTGCCACCTGAAGGAAAGGAAACGCTACAGCTGACCACTTGATTATGTTCCATTGTATTTCTTGGAGTAAATAGAACTAGATATTGGGTAAAAGTGTGTATTTGGTGCTGCATAGTCAATAATTACACTATGGAAATTATCAGGTAAGAGATGCACTATCAAAAATGGAAGTTTGTTTTTTTCCGTAGGTTAAAAAAATCCACAAAAAGCAATGTAAATAAGACATTCTACAGATGAAGAACTGTGTAGACTTTCTGTCTGACTGGAAAATGAATGGATATGTTTGAATGAAATGCTAAACTAGCGAACAGGTATTCTGATGTTTAATTGTGCCAAAGCAATTGAGCAATAAAAGCCTTCTTCATGGGAGTTACAGCTTTGAAGCAGAGTCTAGTTTTATTTTATAGTGCTAAGAGATAGTTGAGTGGGACTTGAGAACAGAACTTTGTCAACTATCTAGTATGTCTATTACATAGGGTGTTATCAAGAAGCAAGCTCATATATTGTGTGTTATCTACTATATAACACATTTTATTGTTTTTCATATTAGTGAACAGTAGTGATAGAATAACTTACTGTATTACAGAGCTTAATTCATCCAAACATTGTTTTACAAATAATCATTAGGAAAAAAATAGCCTGATATTAAATGAAAGCCCCTCTTCCTTTAAAAGGATGATTTACAACATCACTTTAAGATTGTGTTCTCTCATAAGATAGAAAATAGCCAGGCCTCACTCATACTGTTATTCATATACAAGAAATAATTTGTATTAATCTAAAATGCTTAAAGATGCTTTCTGAAGCTATTTACAAATTACTGTAACAAACTTTAAAAATCTAGACTTTTAGTCTAGGGTGTCAGCGGCATTTTAAGCTACATAATGCAGCTTATTCAATTTAGAATTTAGTGCAGCAATCTTCCCGACTCTTAAACTTCAAAACAGCAAAGTTATATGTAGTAGCCATCATGTAGATCAGCTGGTGGAAGAGAACAAAATACAGTAGATAAGAGACAATTTCTTCAGGCCTTTTTTGGCAATTAGATTTGTGTTAGATCACAACGAAGATTTCCATTTTAATCAAACGTAATGACAAAAATGTCTGGTAGGTTTCTCCACCCTTCACTTTGGATACATGAAGGGCATTTTGCTGCCAAGTAGTCATTGCATTTGACTAACAAATTAAAAGCTAATCAATGCAAAAACTCCTTAATGAATCTCACTGGTATTTCCCCTATATCTACTATAGATAGTTAAAAATAAGCTTTGCTTCAGTAAAATTTCTTAAATTGAAACAAATATAAACTTTTAAAAGGAAAGGGAAGAAGATTATTAATTAAAACTAATTCCAAAGCTGAGGAACATTCTGAAGTATCCTAATATTTCATAGATTATTACCAGCATACTTCTATAAGGAAATGTCTTATTTTGACCATGCAAGGGAATGAAGTTAAATAACATAGCAAAAACCACTTCAACAATAATAATTCTTACTGCTTAGGCAAAGTTTTCTTGGTAACAATAAATCTTTCCCTGCTGTTTGGAGTATCCTAAGAAAACTATAGCCAGTGCCAACCAACACAAAAACTTAGCTTCAGTTTAAATATTTGGTTTCATTCGACAAGGGATTTTAGTTATTTTAAAAGTGAAAAAATATAATGATACTCACCAGGGCTATAACAGTAGCACCAGCTCCAGCACAAGCCA
This sequence comes from Sibynophis collaris, assembly GCA_036250565.1. NCBI lineage: Eukaryota > Metazoa > Chordata > Lepidosauria > Squamata > Sibynophiidae > Sibynophis > Sibynophis collaris. Next base: position 11,683 of record JANHFK010009234.1, on the reverse strand, counting down.
CAATGAACAGGTGATATGACAAATAGAACTGCAAGGATAAAACAAATGACCATTTTGGATTAGTAGTGGCAAATTATCACCTCTTAATGCAGTTCTTGGACCCTAACTGGCAATCTCATTCTATGAGATACTGTGGAAACAAAATAATATAATGAAAATATTGATGATCCTCTTGTATGTGAATTATCGTACTAATTTTTCCTTCGGAATACTTAATACTACAATACTGTAAGCCATTCCCAAGTTACTTCTGTTCCTCAGACTAGAGATGCTGCGTAGGATCTCTGAAAGCATTTAAGCACCAGAAGACCATTTTCACTAAGGTAATATTTGTTACAAACTTTCTAGAATACATTCTATTATATTATTACTGTAGCTACCATAAATGAGGTTTCTAATAATATAGAAATTGCATCAATAATTTACCCTTCTGTCTCAGTCTTTGTATAATCAGTGCCTGGCCATTATAAACAACTGATGAAAGATAATCAAATTGTTCTGGATGGGATCCAGGTTTTTTGCATGTTTCCGACAGTCTTGGTTGGCTGATATGGTCATATCTGATGCTATTACAGGGATATTTATTTGTCTGTTTATATCCCGCCTAAATTATTTTTTACAACTTAAAGTGGTGAACATATCCAAACACCTTCCTCCTCCTGTTTTCCGGATACACACTATACTAAAGAAAACCTAGCTAATTTCTGTATAATATGCATGTGTTTGTTTTTAAAGTAAAACATAGTTAAAGCTGCAGTTGCAGTAGGACTATTTCTATATAGACTGTATTCCTAATGCTCACAACATTGTGAGTCCTCATCTTGGTATAAAGAGAATACTTGTTCTCCATAGACTTAATTTAGCCTAGCAATAACATTATTAGCAGCTATCTCATGAGCTACCTTGTGTTGTTTCTTCTTGATTAATTAATTTTTAGGTAGCTGATTGCTAGGTAATTTTATTAAAATATGAAAGAGAATAATTAAGCATTTTGTCTCCTTTACCTCAGGTGTGCTGCACATATTAGCTAAGGTCGATCCACATGCCTTACCGGGGATAGCATTCCAAGGGATGATTCCTGAAGTTAAATACCAAAGAAAACATTTAAATGTTAATTCACACCACTTCCCTTCTTGAAATTCAATTTTCTCCCACCTACGGACAAGTTGTGTTACTTTGTCATACACCCACACGTTGACCAGTGCAGTCTGGAATTGGCATTATAAGTATGCATTCGCTAAGATGTGTTCTCAGATCTAAGATTCCCATATGGCAAACAAATTCATTAGGCATAAATTGCTTTTCAGGATTTACCCTAGAGTGTGGATGTTGCAACTATTGTCAAAACATAGACCTAGCTCTTTTTCCTCTATGTGAGCTGCTTTTTAATACCAGAATCTCTGTTTCTATTTTCCACTATCCAACTTTGTAAGTATCCATTTTCTTCTCTTCGTTTCTGTATTTAACCAGCATTCATCATGTAACATCAAAACGCTCAGTGTCATACAAGGGTAAATTTTTATCATCCCAAATATTTGTGCCTTTGTGTCTCTTTTTAGGAGGTTCTATTTTTATGACTCTGAATATAAGTAATAAATTTTCAATTTTTTTTGAAAATCTCTTACAGGTCTGTAATAGCCATAAAATATGCAATGGGTACAAACCTGAACATAAGTTCCAAATGATCATGGCAAGTTTCTTTGCTTAAAAAGGATTTTATCCAGAGGTGAGGAAACAGTTGTCTACCATTCTCAGCAACCTTCACTACTAGTTGCATTGGCTCATTCCATGAATTATGAGGAGTCATTGTTCTTATTTTAATCGATTGGATTTAATCGTAGGATTTGGAAAAATTTTTGCAAGGAAAATGTCTTGCCTTCTGTTAATTGTTTAGTCTTAATTAAGAGCCGTGGTGGCGCAGTGGTTAGAGTGCAGTACTGCAGGTTACTTCTGCTGACTGCTGATTGCCAGCAGTTTGGCAGTTCAAATCCCACCGGTGCAAGGTTGACTCGGCCTTCCATCCTTTCAAAATGGCTAAAATGAGGACCTAGATTGTTGGGGGCAATATGCTGACTCTGTAAACTGCTTAGAGAGGGCTGTAAAAGCACTGTGAAGCGATATATAAGTGCTATTGCTATTGCTAATTATTTTTATAGGTTGTCAAAAACATAATGGGTTATCTTTTTGTGCAGGCCATATTTTATTACTATATCCATTTTTATGCATGGGATTTTCACCATTGTGCTATTTATAATATTATTATATTCATATGTTATCTTTTTAGAACTCATAGTTCATTTGTATAAGTGCAACAGTTAGGTTTTTTTTTTCACATCCTCTCTTACTAGAAAATGATAATATCCTCAGCCCCATTCCAAAGATTTAGATCGCCATCCAACATTGCAATTAAAACAAATCTCATATTTAATACAATATCTAAAGTGTCATGGTAGCAAGCAAATTGAAACTAATTAATATACTGTAGATATATAGCCTATATATGTTAAAAATAGAACTTTACTCCTCCGGCTATTCATTCCATTGGATATCTTTCTGCATATGTTTACAATTGTTTTGCCCACTTTTCATACATCATTTACTACATTACCGGATTTGACAATAACAAAACACTGACTATATCAAGCTCTCCATTGTGTGTATAAAATATCAGCCTCATTATCAACCTTTTATCGCTGCATTTACTGACCAGTTAATAAGTATATTCATTTCAAATTGAGAAAACATGGTAAAAGATATCTGTATACATGCGCAAGTCAGTGTAATGTACATTATTTGCAAAAGCTATAACGAAAATCCACACATAGTTGTTTTTCAGTTCATCTCATAATTCCTCTCGAAGGCCAGATAAGTAAAGAGGATAAAACATTTAATCAGATTAAGGTAAGTACCATACTGCCGGATATCCACACAGATCTGGTCTGCTGAAGTCATATTTGCTGAGAGTGATCTGATGACCTCACAGGTTGACCACATGTTGTAGAACATAAAGACTGGCACAGCAGAGAAGCCAAAAACACCCAGCCAGGCTACCCCAAGAACATAAGTGAGGAAAACAAACTGTGAAGAAAACAGACATTTTACACAGAACTCTTTATTTATAGTGAAATTGAGTCAGAGGAAACTGGCACATTTTTGATATTCCACATGATTGGACTTACCTTTCTATAAATACTTTCCATATCCAATAAAACCACAATACTCTGTTTAAAAATATATTACCATCAAAATAGTCTGCCTTTCTAAATTGTGCTTAATGAAATAGTAATTTCAGCTTGAAAATCAATAAAATATAGTGAGGAATTAGCTACACAAACAAGTTTTTATTATGAGTAGAAAGTGTTCATTATGCTTACCATTCAATTAATTACTTGAAATCAATTTGCTTCTTCAGAGATGAGTAAAATCTATCAAATGGAGTGATCCAGAGACTCACTCCAAAGGACTTGTGTCAGGGAAACCTAAGATGGCCAAGCTCTAGCCAAACAAGGGGATTTGAAGTTGAGCATGGGACATGGTTTTGGGGAGTTTTGAGGAACTTAGACTGAGCAGCTGCTAAACTAGGGGAATAAACACAGAGTTGTGTCCCATATAGCAAGCCAAGGACTTTTGCTTTATACAATTTTACTGCTCCAGTATTGTAATTATTGCTATGATGGGTATTTTAAAACTGTATTAGAAACTTTTTGAGTTCAAATAGAAAGATGGAGGATTGGAAGTCTTTATATACCTAAATATAAACACTATCAATGAGAAATTAGACAGTTTTAAAATACTCACTGAAAAAAGAATATTAACAGACAGAGGAAAGTCCTGAAACTACTCCTATGAATCAGATGTTTTATCAAGCTATATTTTACAGCTGGCTCAAGTAGTACTTACTATTTGGAATAATAACAGAAAAGACATGCTTTAAGCCTACAACTATGCATTCCAGCCTTTCAAGTAAATTTAGTAGCTATGAAATAATACCCAAATTTAAGGGATACTTGCAGAAAAAAACAATTGCAATCATGTTGCCTTCCATAGAAGACCTGTATATTGCATGAGTCAAAAGGAGGGTTGAGAAGATATCTAGAGACTCCTCACATCCTGGACATAAACTGTTTCAATTTCTTCCCTCATGTTGGTTCTAAAGAGCATTGTATGTTAAAACAACTAGGCAAGGCACAATGTTTTTCCCTTGTGTCATCACTCTATTGAACACCTAATTCTCATAGTGCTATCTAATGTTTATGTATCCATGTAGTGTAGCTGTGGTATTATCTTCTCTATTCCCCCTCTTTTATTGGTAGTATTATTTTGTTGCTTTGCATGTACACTGTGTGCTTCTGTAACGGAGGCAAATTTTTTTTATTTTTTTTATTTTATTTTATTTGTCAAGTACATATTAGATAATATATATAATTATAGGCATGAATTGAGTACATAACATGAAAACAGTTGATGAGTTGATGAAACAAATTCCTTGTTTGTCTAATCATACTTGGCCAAATAAAGTATTCAATTCAGTTCAAGTCTAATCTCTAATAGAAAACAGCTCCATTTATTTATCCATCTATTTATCCAATAAAAAGCCTGATAAAATCCTGATCTACATTTCCACTTCAATAATAATATAGCTCCTCCCTCCAGCAATTTATTAAGTCAGTGTAGCTCATGAACTAGATGGTCTACACAGCATTGTCTATTTATTGTTGAGCAGTTAACTATGTATTTGTATAAAGGAGAAAAAGTCCACCATGCATGAGAAAACTAGAATTAGCCCTATTGAGTTTTATGGATACGGAATCAGAATGTGGAAAATTAATATTATATGTGGTAACTGCAACAGGATTATTGTATGCAAAAAGTTGGAAAAGCAATAAAATAACTAGAGTGAAAGATTAGATTATAACATTGCAGAAACAACAAAGTTAACTAGTGTGGTCAGAGAAAAAAATAACAAAAGACTTTTGAAAGACTGGGAACAGTATATGGAGTTTTTGTTAAAAGCTGACAAGATCAAATTGATCATTTCTGCATCTGGAGATTACAAAGGGCCAAAGAGGATGGGGAAAATAATATGATGATTATTTGATAGAAAGAAGAACAAAAGGCATAACTGAACATACTTTATCCTGTGCATATGCATAATTAATTTCAATGTTTTCATGAAAAGAACAAAACAGAAAAAAAATACAAAATATTACACCACAAATAGATAAATCCAACATAATTCTTAAGCACATAAACCACACAAAATCATGATCTGCATCAATAGAGAGCCAGCTCACAAGCAGGAAGTAAAATGTCAGTGACCTTCCTATATCTTAAATGATCAGAGCTTAAGTAGCTTCAGCTTTAAAATCTGGTGGAAAAATAAACTGGATCAATAAAAGATCCTGAAGTAAACATAAAACTAGTCTGCAAAATTGTAAAGAAGAACCCTTGCCACATATTTTTCTTCAAAACCTAGGTTAGTTCTTTTGTAACGAAACAATACATAAAATTCTTCATTTTAAAGGCAAATATGAGCATTTGACATTTGTAGGCAGTAAGAAAAGCCTTCCAAACACAAGAAGGAATTTACAAGAAAATTAATATGAACAAGGAAGCCCCAGATTGCATCAAATGATATGTGGTAAAATACATATCTGAATTTAATGATTTCTGTTACTCTTCAGAATGAAGGATGCCCTGATAAGATCAGTATCTCTGAAAACAGATTTGTGAACAGCCCTTCCATGGTAAGTACAAAATACTATCTGGCAATGGAACAGTTGTGCATCATTGATAAAATTTAATCTGATGCTTGAAAGCTTGTAAAGCAGAGAATAATGATTTATGCTAAAACATACTCACCATTCCACTGATGCAACGACCACAGATTGTTGTTTTGAATTCCCCATGCAGCTCCTTCACAGCACTTGTGGTATAAAAACCCTCTGCTAGCAGAATGATTCCATACAAGAAAAAAAATGATGCAATTCCATAGATCACATATTGCATTAGTTTTATTCTGAAAATGAAATAAGTAAGGCACTTAAGATTATGTCTTTTATCATCATATGAAGAGTAGAACAAAGTGGAAGAAAGTTACGACAGAGCTGAACAAGACTAACAGCTGGTCCTTGAAATTGTGACCATCACAGCATCCCATGGTCATGTGAGGACAAGTTGGGTACCTGGCAACTAGCTTGAGTTACGATAGTTGCAATATGTGATTGTCATTTCTGACCTTTATTGCTGGCTTCCAACAAGCAACTACAACAGAGAAGCTTGTAAAGGTCAGAAGGTTGTAAATGGTGACTATGTGACATGTGCTTAACAACCACATCAGTTAGTAACAGAGTTCCCGAACCCAAATTATGGTCATTAACCAAGGTCTACTGTATATGTGCTCACTCAAATACAGACACACACCGATATAAATAAAATCAAAGCATCATTGGACTCCAAAACCTCACCCTTATTCATTCTGTCATTGATAGCAATATTTTCTATGAAGTTTGGCTAAACTAGCAGGTACACTCGGTATGATAGGGACCCTTAGGGTATTAGGCATAGGAAAGGGAACTGGACTAGAAACCTTCCAACACTTCCATTGTTTATTCCATAATTTGATTGCTACATCAAAAGCATCTGGTAACATATTCATTTGACTTCAGAAATCCTGGAAAGTCAAATTCTATGTCGATTAAAAAGATAAATATGAAGCATTTTTGATAGAAATTAAACTTTTTTCCTATACAATACAAATTCAGGCCTCTTAAAAGATTGCATACATGTATCTTTATTTACAATAAAGGGTCATATGCATATTTATAAAACACTACTAAACTTTAATGACAGCTCGTCCCATTCAAGACATCATGTTGAATGATCTGCTATCAGGTTTTCACAGCAAAGGTTGGCTAGTTATGCAATACTTTACATCCCAAAGAACCAGAAAGATATAAAATTCACCCAGTCAACTCAGGTAATTCTGCAGCCTATGGCTAATGTATTTTAAACACAAATTCTCACAGAAAGGACAGCATAATAAAATATTTATTTTTTTCACTTTTCTAGATTCATCTAGAAAGATTCTTTTTCCCAGGAGAATTTTAGAGTACCATATTTTGTTTTAAAAATGTAGAAGGGAGATTATACCTAGCCCTAACACAATTCTGTTTGAGCTTTGGAAAAGTGATTGGGGATAAATAGTTTACATGTTCCAAAGTGCATTTTTATCTAACCTATATTGTTCTGTGAACTTGATTTTGATGGTCCATATCTTTGTCCTTTTTGCAGGAGAATCTGATTAACTTGCAGAGGTAAGAAATATTACCAAAAGCCCATATGATAGCAGCTTCTTATCAATTTTGGCAGTCCACTTTGAATAAATATTTATCTGACAAAATTAATAGGAATACACTTAAGGAAAAAAATTAAATCTTAAACCAAGAACTGTTACTATTACCAAGTCCTCGCATCTAATCTGAAGTTTTCCTGGTCTCTGCTCTAATGAGATGTTGACAATGCATCTTACAGCAGAAAGAATAGCTTAGAAAGTTTGTAGCATCTCAATTTCCTCCCTGTTGACACCTACTTGGAGCTGGAGATTTTGTCTTGAAGAATTCTAAACTGCTGGGATAATTTAAGAGCCATTGAGGATCTTTCAGGATAAGCTACTGGTAGAGTTTACTTACATATATTCCATATCCATAAGCCATTTATTTAAAATAGATAAAATCAATTTGAGATAGGAATCAACTCTTGCAATATTTGATGTAATGCCCTTGATATTCTTTGATGGCAGACTGTTTAAGCAACAAAATTATGTATAATTTTGCCATTATGGATCAGAAATTAAATACTTTCATACTGTCCTTTGATGTGAGGCATTAATGAAGGAAAAGAAAAGCATTTAATTTCCCAGAATGCATATAAATCATGATCTCAAGTTTTTAAAAAAGAATTTAAGAAAAAGCCACTTTCTTAATGTCTTCATCAAAATGCTCTAAAAGTTGTAAGACAAATGTAAAATTACTGCATTAGGAAGCTTGTAAAATAAAGTATGTTTGTATATTGTATCCTTGCTTTGGTGAATCATAATTCAATTATGAAACAGAATTTTATATTTAGGTAAATCCAGCAATCTTGATTCATAAAGACTAATTTTATTTATCTTTTATATTTGATATAATACATTGGGTATTTGTTTAGTTCAACTGCAGTGACCAGAATTATAAACAAACTGAGCTCTGTATCCCAATGAAAATGGAAGCTAAAGCTTTAAATATACTTTCTTTAGCTTCAGGCTAGGGTGAGTTCATAGTTTATTATATATCTTCCATATAATTTTGTTGCAAGGATGAAAGAAATTTCATGAAACCTTCAAGTTACTCATTATATTTATTATTTTATCTTTAAAATTTGCAGTGTTTCTTTTTCATGTTTTTCTCCAGTATATTTTAGTGGGTCTAATCTCCTGGCAACAGCTCCTTTTTTCTCTCCAGCAGTTGTTATGGAGTTGGATAACTATGCCCTCTTTCTGAGATCGATTGCTACTTTTAATTTTCTTTTCCCTGTTGAATTAAACAAAACATTTGAAGCAAAAGTACTGAAAGTATTGAATCCTATTAGCCAATTTTTCTTCATTACACTTTTAGCCCCATTGAATGTCATTAATAACCATACAGTATTTTGAAAAGTTATCCAGAAATTAATATAGTTTCCTTTTGATATATTCTCTACTAAGTCACAAAGATGCTTTTTCAAGAGGCAACTGGACTTTCTGGTTTTTCTTTGAAGACGTTTCACTTCTCATCCAAGAAGTTTCTTCAGAGCTTCTT
>JANHFK010009229.1:7144-21981 GCA_036250565.1 Sibynophis collaris | reverse complement strand
AAAAGGATGAAGGCTATTGCTTAGCACATTGTAAGCCGCCCTGAGTCTTCGGAGAAGGGTGGCCTATAAATCAAATTTAAAAAAAAAATACAGACTGTTGATAGAGAACCATGTGATCTGCAAGTGTGTTCTCATTTTAAACAATCTTCCTGATCTCAGATGAAGGGAGCTAGAATATTGTTGGAATATTGCTCTTATTATTTTTGCTGCCCTCGTATTGATAGGCTCTTTTCTCTTCCTTTGCTGCTCTTTAATTTCCTTTTTGACATGTTATCTTCTTTAGAAGTGGAGAGACAGTGAAATATATTTATTGGGCCATCGAGCTAGATGAGTTTGGGTCCAATGCCCTCAGCATATGTGCTGACCACTTCGCAGGGTTGGCCAGAATGAAGTCCTGTCGCCTCTCCCCTCATCATCTGCCAAATGGTCTGGGATTAAACCTTTCTTTGGTTGGCCATCCCCGTCTTGCAGGCTTTAGTCCATTACTTTAATGGCAGTTATTCATCAGTAATGAACCATGCAGTTAACTTGCTGCAGAGACAGCACGGCTAATTGAAGATGTGGCAAGAGGTTCTTTTAATATTATGATTTTTCCTCTATTTGCTTTCAGTACCTCTGCTCCTCAGCCAAATCCTATCAGTGTTTTAATTACCTTAGAGAACAATAACTTCATAAAGGCACCGGCTTTTTGTCTGAAGTGGTTTGCCTTTAGATGAGATATATTTCAAGTTTCAAGTCTCTTAAGGCAGCTAAGAGAGAACAAGGAAGGCAGACAGTAAATTCTCCCCACCTGCTGATTATCCTCACATAATGATTTTGTTTAAAACTCCCATAACCACACAGATCTATTTTGGCCAATCTCCCTAATCTTTTCTGTATTTATCTAGAATAGTTATCTTTTTGACTGTAGAAAAGTTGTTCCAAGTAATAATCTGCTCTCCATCTTGCTGAATTTATAAAAATCACCAAAACAAATGAATAAATGGGGAGAATGGATTTGAATACCAAAGGCAAAGGAAAAATAGAGAAAAAGAAGAGAAAGCAAAATAATTTCTTTATCAGATGTCCCAGATAAGTTCCCAGTCACGGTCCAAGAATCTCTATCAAAATTAGATGAAAAATAACAGAGGAAAGTATATCAATTCATAGCTTATATTTGCAAGAAATAGTTGAAAGAGATGGATATGCTTAATATGGAGAAGGAAAAATTCAAAGCTGAGGTTAGTTTCCCCCCAAACATCTAAGACAGGGGTGACAAACTCATGTAGTCATGGCAGCATCATGTGACATATCGTGTTGTATCCCCTTCGCTAAACTGGGCATGGATGTGGCCAGCACGTGATGCATCCTGCCTGTGGCCCGGGAATTTAATAGCCCTGATCTGAGAGGTTTTTAAAGAGAAGTTAGAGTAGAATAGAAGCAATAGGTGAAATTGTACATTTATATTGTTAAATGTTTTTATATTTTTACTTCCCAGAGCCCCTCTCAGAGGAATATGGTTAAGAAATATGAAATATAAATAAAAATAAATACGTTTTATCATCAATTATATTTATATCTGACTATTTCTTTGGGAACTAAAGGTAGCTTACATAGCTGGTTCTTTTCTTCTCTTTTCCGATTAATAATAATAGCACAATGAGTTAGATTAGGCTGAGAGAGAGAGAGAGAAAGACTCAAAATTATGTAGTTTCACTGACCAATCAGGATATATCACATGACTGATTTTATCTTTATTGGAACTCTTCAGATATTGGTAGCCAGATGTTATTCCATGGGGTTCAGTTTAGATGACCAAATATGATACATTAGCTTTAGGAGCTCTCAACTCCTTATGCTGAAAAGTTGCACAAAGTAATATCTAGAGTGCTATTAGAACCTTGTATATAAAGTGAACTTTTCCTTAAGCTTTCAGAGAAGAGAGATACAGGTGTTGCATTATGTCTGTCATGAACCAGGATTCAGACTCTGAAGAAGCTGCTCTGGTTTAATCAGTAGAATGTCAGCCTCAGGAGAAACCCAGCCAAGAATCACTAATCAAGCACTGGAGCAGTAAGATGAGGAAGAATGACTTCCAAGCCCTTGAACTCAATAAGTAGAGAACAAAGCAGAGCAAAGTCACTCAAAGAAACTCCTTGCCAAGCAAGCGGACAAGTATTGTAATTAAGAGTAGTTGGCTACAGCCTGATTTAAGAGGCAGTCCTGTTCCAAGTTTTTCTGTTGGAAACAATGATCTGATTGGCTGCTTTGGTGTGTTGTTCCTATGAATCCTGCTCAGGTAAAAGCCCTAAACTCTTGACATTTGGACTGATTGACAAGCCTGACTTGGCTCTCTGACTGGATTTAGACTTATTTTCTTTACATTCCTGTTGAAAGCAAAACTACCCAGAAAACTTGCTTTCCCAGAGACTCTGTTTTGATATACATTTCTTTCTGTTTTTACCATTATCTACTCGGCCTTGAATAAATTGCTGTTTTTACCTAGCAACTCTGTGAGTTTGAAATCTGAAATAGGACAATGTCGTATCACAATGAACAAGGTTTGGAAGTCATGAAAAATTCCATACACAGGGTCATAACATAATGTAACATCTGTATCTTTCTTCTTTGATGCCATTTGGGTATATTGTGAGGAAGACAGCAAAGTTCTCATAATAAAAATGTTGTAATGTTGTAATCCCTAATGTTGTAATGTTTTTCATTCACGGGCATAAGGATTCTCAAATCAGAGATAGAGATCATCTTTATCATCACCTAATGTCTCTATTCTGCTTCACCTTCACTTTGCAAGTACCCAAAGTATGATAATATAAGTAGGACTATTTGAATAAATGAATAGGAATTGGTTACTGTTTAGGACTAAACTTTACTTGTACGCTGCATTATGTAGCACTATTGATCTCAAAGGAAATGATGCCAGATGTATAATGTAAATTATTGTTCCCAACTTACCAGTCATCTCAATGTAATATTACTCTAAGCTCATGAAAAAACCCAAACCAGCATTCTTTGTTAGCTGAAGTTTAATTAGCAGCTGCCCAAAACAAAACTAGAGTCCCAAATGCTGTTTGCAATAAACCTTTTGAAGGAGCAGGTATGCAGTTTAGAGGATTTATTAATGAAGAAAACATAACTCTCCGGTAAAGGATGATTTCTCAATGGTTACCATTTCTAAAGTATGCTCATTATGTCAGGATATTCTCTTGTTCAGATTACCATATCACAGTGATCTTAAAGACCTTTGTAGGCTTTGCAATTGGCCCTTAAAATATAGATTCAGCAAGAGAATAGGCTATTGGTGTATGCTTGCCTATTTGTATTTGGGAGAATGAGAATCTATTATACCAGAGGCATGTATACCATAACTCAACAGTTCTAGATGAGAAAAACTTCTTCTACATGCTAAATAGATCCTTTATTATATGCCAGCAGGACAGCTTCATAAGCATGTGTTCTACTGGGTTACTTAAATGGTGGGCAAGTTGACTGCTGGAAATAAGAACATTACTTATTTAAAAAAGGGACATTCCATGGTTAGAATCACTAACTACTTGAAATGGAACAACTAATATAATGCCATTAAACAAATCCCACAGGGAAATCAAACTTGGAGTATTGTGTATAGTCTGATTGCAACTTTGCATTCAATCTTATCTTCAAAACAAAGCTGAAGGGCAAACTCAGCAATACTACAATAGACAGTAACTTCTACTAAAATACAAGCTCCATGAGAATTCTGAAATCAATCTTTGCTACAATATGCAAGAAGCTGCATTAAGAAATTCCAACTTGAAGAGGAATAAGGCAAGGATCCATTTTGGCTCCCACATTGTTCAATGTATACCTCAATTTTATTGTGGCCCAAAGACGTAATCTAGAGCACCACTACTAAAGTTAGGCAATGAGCATATAGCAATTTTAGTGTACACAAATAATGTAGTGCTCCTACTTCATTTGGATTAAAATGAGTCTTAGCCAATTATTGTTTTGAGAAAGCACTTGAGATTAACTATATTAAAATCATCCTAATTTTTACAAAGCAACTAGTAGAGAGCATTCCTGGTGACTATATGACCTGAAAATGACCAGCTGTCTGCAAGAATATAAATCCTTCCATTCCCCACCATCCAGTCAGGGCTGAAGAAACTTCTTGGATGAGAAACGAAGAGTGTTCAAAGAAAAAAGAAAATCCAGTTGCCTCTTGAAAAAGCACCTTTGGGACAACCATGACTGGATGACTAAGAATCTCTATAGACATCTACTTATGAGTCAGACTACTTGTAGTCTGTAGTAAGAGGTGAAAGAGAAAGAATGAGATTTTTTTTTCAAGAAATTCAGGAGCATCAATGATCAGTTTGGCCAACTGGGGAGGGGAGAGGTTGGAATTTAACTACCTTAGAAAACTCCCAGTGAATTTAGCCAAAGGTGAATTGGAAGATGATGAGAAACTAAGGTTTATTAGAAGTCTAATCAAGAAAGGCAGAGCCAAGAGGATAATAGTTTGCCTATGTAATGTGTGTTGATATGTACTGTAAAGAAATCTGTTCAAGCTGTTGTGAGAGAGAAGACTTTAACTTGGAGCAAGCTTCCCTGAAAGGCACTTGAAGATTCATCCCCACTGAGATCAATAGCATAGTGTACTTTAATATTACCATTGTGCCTGTGTTATAACAAAAGCTTTAATAAGTTCATATGTATAGATGGGATATTTGTTTCTGCTTATTGAATGGAAGGAGGAAGAAGAAAATTATCTCATAGAATCCCTCTTGTCCTCTTGATAGAAGATTTAGCAATGGATTTGATAAAAAATCATTTTAGAAGACCTAAAAGAAACATTGTTTGAAAGGTTCGCTGGAAGAATATGTTGTGTAATTCAGGAAGCCAGATTCAGGGTTCCACAGAAGCTACAAAAATACTCTTTCATACGGTGCATAGTTAACTTTGGAATCATAGGCAACGTGTAAGGAATGTATTATCCTTGGTCCAGGTTTATGATTTTCTCAAATGCATCCATATGACAATACGAATGTTGCAAAATGGTTGTTTATGGTCTGATGGCTAATGGTAATGATGTAGCAGAGGTCTTTTTAACTTCTTAGGTTTTATTAGACTTGTGTGAGTCAACAGAGATTGAATTCAAACTGGAAATCCCAGATAAGAAAAAGGCACGATTCAATCTGACTCTGTGATTCAAGTTTTGATGGAAACTAAATTTGAACCAATTCAAGATTCAATTTAAAAGCACTCATTCATAAGGAAATGTCAAATAGGGTCATGATTTTGTCAGAATGGAAAGAAAATAGCTGGGATGATTGACCTTTCAGGAATATATAACTCTGTCAAATTTCACTTAGACACCTTTAAAGGTTTCACAATGGCATAGTTTTGAAACATTCTTCCATACCTCTTTAAGGCGGAAACTTGGGAAGTGAGGAAAACACAACAGATCATTTACTGCCTGGCAAAAAGCTTACAGAAAAGTTGGCTAATATAACATGGAATTAAAATTCAACTGAAAACCTAAACAAAGAAAAGCTGCCTTAAATTGCAACATTTTAAAGCTGGTTTTAAAAACACTTAGGTTTTTTTGATACCGACAAGAGTGGGCCTTCTATTTCTGATTGATGTTTTCTGAAAGAAGGAAGGCAGGCATAGATGTTTGGCAAACTTGCTCCCTCTTGGAAATACTCCCCTGAACTCTGTCAGGACTTTGTCTTAGTCACCCTTGCTAGCAAATACTCTTGTCAAATACTTAATCAGTGGGAGAAGCAAAAATAGGTAATAAAAACAGAAGCTAGCAGTGAACAAAGGGAATTCATAACTGTTTCCAATCTTCAAAATATTAAAATATTTGGGTAACCATCTGACAATATATATTTGACACCCATTCAGGGGTGAAATCCAGCGGGTTCTGGAGAACCAGTAGCGGAAATTTTGAGCAGTTCAGAGAACCAGTAGTGGAAATTTTGCGTAGTTCGGAGAACCAGGAAATACTTCCCCCAAGAGTGGGGAGGGAATGGGGATATTGCAGATTGTTTTCCTGGAGTGGGATGGGAATGGAGATCTTGCAGTATCCTTCCCCTGCCATGCCCACAAAGCCACGCTCACCAATCCACACCACGCCCACCAAGCCACGCCCACAGAACCAGTAGTAAAAAAATTGGATTTCACCACTGTACTCATTCATTGTAATATGGGGAGATTCAGCTTGAATCAGTCATGCAGAATCTAAACATTTCACTCAAGTGTGCATACTAATGGACTGGTCAACCCTGATCCCATTTTAGAAGGTTGAGAGTTTAGTTAAATATATTGGCAGAACTTGTGCAGAAGGGTATCATTCCATTAGAACAAAAGCAAGCAAGCCTTGACCATATGAAAGAAGCTGAGAGCTGAGAAAATGAATGTTGCCCAAAGCAACATTAGTTTTGCCTGTCCAAAAGAGCTGTGACAGCAGACAGTTTAATGAGGTATTTAAACTGATTGGCTGGCTACTTATATTAATGTCAGAGAGGCTAAGATATCACTCAACATCCTTTCCACTTTTCCCCATTTGTGGAGCTGATGTTGCAGCACTGCTAATTGTCTTTTGGAATCACAGAACCAGCAGAAAAGCCATCAAATCTTTGCTTTAGGATGGTTCAAAACCAAGTCAATATGGTGCTTCAAATAATGTCCCCATATTGACTCAAAAACCTGCATCAAAGAGGAGGAATTCACACACTGCTAGTTCTTATGTTACAACTTTGTTTTCAGGTATAATTCAAGATGCCAACTATAGTCCTACGTTACCTGGAACAGGACAAAGGAACCCCCTGCATGGTTTTGCAGATTGTCTAAGAAAAGCTAAAGATCCGTCCTTTCAGTTTCCTTCTCCTCTAGAGTTAGACTGATGGCTCCCTGGGAGCAAGGTTTTCTGCTGATGTTCCTGTATTGTGAAATTCTTCACTGCCTGAAGCTCAGAGCTTTTGATATAAAAAGAAAACTTTTTGCTGATTTGGTTGAACAGACATTTGATGTTGGAGATTATATAATATTCCCCCCCCCCAAAATTAGAGCTGAGAGGTTTTTTTGTTTTTTTGTTTTAATATTCCTGTATTATCATTATTCTTTTGATTTGGTTTGGCCAGGTTCATTGGGTGCCTTGTGGCAGAAAAATAGGTTGCAAATATTTTATACAGCTAGATCATGTCTATCAATGAATCTTTTTTTCTGCCCTCCCCTGTTGCTAAAATGGGGAAGATGCCATATGGTAGCAACTCTAAGGCAGAATGCAATTCTTTGTAGCTCTGGCTGTCTTCAGGCATTCCCTACTCCCCAAGGTATTGAGCTTGTCTATGCAAGTAGGGATGGTATGTATACCACCATGATCCCCCACAAGAAAGATTGGATAGAAAACTAATACATAACATTCATAAATATTTCCCCATTTTTCTGGTTATTATCCCAATTATGAATGTCAGAGCTCAGACAGTAAGAGATGCAATAGCAGTATAAGACACCTCCCTGCCCCCCAATTGCCAAATCATATGTGGAGAGAGACAAAGTCTGACTGGAGTTTTTGTTGCTAAAATAACAGCAGACATATAAAAATAAACAATAGAAGAAGCTTTACAAGGATTTGTCCTGGATTTTTTCTGTGATAATGAGAATCCGTTAGGTTAGGATTCTTTTCTAAAAGGATACTGCCTGATATTGATGGAATTTGGCTGCTGTTTGAATTCAAGGCCTTTTGCTTGAGATACTCAACTGTTAGATCAGTGATGGCTAACCTTTTTGCCCGCATGCACGTGCCCACACCCATAATTCATTGCGCCTGCCCCCATGCATGCACGTGACCCCTCCCGTGCTCCCCCCGCTTTTTTTGCATGTGATGGCAAGGTGGGCCCGTTGGCCCGTTTTTCGCCCTCCTGAGGTTCCAGAGGCATTCTAGGAGTTGGGGAGGGCAAAAATGGCCTTCTTGACCTCCCTGGAAACTCTCTGCAGGCCAGAACCTGCCCATTGCTGACTTCTGGGTGGGACCAGAAGGCCCATTTTTTTTATCCTCCCCAGGCTCCAGAGCCATTCTAGGAGTCTGGGGAGAGCGAAAACAGCCTTCCCAAGCCTCCCAGAGGCCCTCTGAAGGATGTAAACTGCCCATTTGCCAACTTCCAGTGGGACCAGAAGGCATTTTTGCCTTCCTCAGGGTCTAGAGCCTTTCTAGGAGTCTGTGAAGGCCCGAAAATCAGCTGGCCAGCACATACATGTGTGCTGCAGCTGAGCTGGGGCAATGCTCTTGTGCCCACCGATATGGCTTCACATGCCACCTGTGCATGCATGCCATAGGTTCGCCATCATGGTGCTAGATTATTCCTACTACATAGCAATTCATCTTGGAAGTTTTTACACATGTTCATTTAATAATTCCTCTGTCCAAAATGTTATTTTCTTCTCTGTTTTTCGCATTCAATTTTTCAGGAATAAGCAGAGTAAAAGAGGGTGCAATGCTTTAGGTTCAATCTTGTCCCTCAATTGTTGAGGCTAAGCTCCGCAAAATTATTTTTCCTTTCATCCAAATGTATCACTATATGAAACAGTAGTAATGACTTAGATAAAACAAAATGACATGTATCCTCTTCTCAATTAACATGTTAATTCAGTTCAAGTTAACAAATGAACAGGAACTTCTGGCCCTGGGAATCACATCTATAGTATATCTATCCAGAAGGCTCATAATGAAAGGAATTTTCATTGTCTTGCCTTCCCAACTTTCTAGACCTTCAGAATTATTGAGCAAAAACTCTTGGAACTGATGAACAATTTTCAGAGGACACTAGATTTGGAGAAGGATGTGGTAAATTCGGATTGGACAGCTGGCCGCTCTGCTAAATCCCACTTTGTGTCTCTCAATATCACCTTTAAAACTCATTGGTGCAGTGAATTTTCCCACTCCTTCACTACATAATCAAGAAATTTAACTTAGCTCTTAATATATGCTTTACATAGCTTTAAAAATGAAGACATCCTCTCCATGAATGTAATGGTTAGGTATTGCGCTAGGATGATCCAAGTGCAAAGAACAATGGAAGCTCACTGGGTCAACCATTACACCACAGAGTGTTTGGGGTGTGTGTGTGTGACAAAAAGGATAGTTGTGTGTATCATCCTGAGTTCCTGGACAAATCTATAAAGGCTGCTCTCAAAAAACTGGGAAAAGAAATTAAAAAAAATACTTTGGTCATGTGCAGGTTCTTGCAACCCAAAAGTGTGCCCAGAAAGGTACAGTGTATTACATCAAATATACTGTAGTGTTCAACACTTTTTAAATTCTTTCTTTGATTTGTTCTTTTACTTTGGAAGGCAGAGATGTGCACAGGAGCACAATAAGGACAGCAAACCTAGACATATATTTTCGGATATAATTAATCAGAAACAAACTCTTCTGTGGTTCATGGACCGCAAAAGATAGTAAATTGTTTCTCTGCAGGGATGCTTAAGTGGTTGATTCCCAAAAATCCTTTGCCATCTGCTGCCAACCTGTCTTCTGTTCTGAACTGTAGTAAATCATTATGCATCCAGTGCAGCTCTACTAAACTGGATCACTTTGTGAGCCTGAAGATATAGATGTACTGTATTATTTTGAGAGATCTCGTACTAACTGCACAGGATTTCATTAGTGGTATCATCTGGATATAAATTGGAGATGGGGAGCAGCCATGTTACAAAGTTGGAGATTGGTTTAGATAGCAAATTAAATCAGCAAGGGATTGCACCATATATACATCTACCAATACAGGCTTCAATACATTCAACAACATTTGAACAGAGACATAACAACGTGTTTTCAAGTTGAAGTAATTGTAAATTTTACTTATGGGTGATATAGTAGACAAATCTTGTTATCTTTCCCTGAACGATGTCCAAGCTGCAATGAAGCTGATAAAATTACCTGACAGTCACAGTTGGGACTAAATATGAGAAATGTAACACTGATTAGAGTAAGAGCCTTTTTAAATATATCCCTTCACTCCTAAATATAGATTAGAACAAGGGGAAGCCTTCATTTGTTACTCTTCTTGTTAAACAATTTGAGTTAAGAAACCTTGTTATTCTATTTCAAATTACATTGTGAGATCTACTAATAAACCTTATTTGATCTTTTGTTATACTTTTCTGCATTCCTCAGGCTTCTTTTCTTCAGCACTTGGATGCTTTTTAGAAATGAATGGATCCAATGCCAACAATATAGTCATTCTAGCATTTTTCTGAAAACTCCCTTGGAAATAATATGCTTAGTAATAACCCTAAGTAATAACCCTCAAATGACAGAATATCTGCAGGGGCATGAAAGTTGTTTCTTAAACCATTGTTTCATATTTTAAAACTTACTAAAATGATGCCAATACTATTCCTATCCTAAAAGCAATCTATTAATTGATTGGCACTGACCAGCAGAATAAAGTCTCTTTGCTGCCTTTAGATCTGTTCCAGGAATTCTCTGACTTTCTGGAACATTAATAGAGGCTAAGAAGAAAAAGGGGAGAAAGTCCATGAATAGTTTTGCAGCAGTAGCAATCTCATGTTCTGAATTGAACTGAATGAGGTTGACTCCAATTCATTCAACTGAATAAATTCATAAATACATCTACATAGTTTTCTTAATAATAATGTGTAAGTGATTTGGCATTGCTTGATTCTGGAATTTATTTAATTATTTATTTGAGGGGTTTTCCTAGTCTACTTATCCAGTTATTACCCAACCAGGTCTGATCTGTCATTCATTCATTTATTTATTCATTCATTCATTCCAAGCTGAATGTTAAAAAATCAATTAGAATCTCCATTCAACATCTTTATTCTGGAATGGAAACTTGATGTGGAAATGTTGAAAATTTTTATCCTTGACTTAATGTGATGATGATAACATTGAGTACATTTCAGAAATAATTCAACTTTGAGATAAAGTTTGCTAGTCAGACAGCACAACTAGGCACACTCATTAGAGAAAAAGTCCTATTCTAACTTAGATCAGCAAGACTATAGTTATGTAAACCTGCTTAGGATCGCACTGTGATATTGCCAAAGGTTGACTATAGCCATGTGACAGCTGTCAGGCCTTGTCACATTCAATACTACAGTAAAAATATTTCATATTGTTTCTTTCAATATTCAGTTTTCTATATACATTTACAGACCACTATGCAATGCTGAACAATAAGATTCTGGCTGGTTAATTAATTGAACGGAGTAACTTCCTTCTTATATCAGAGGTGGCATGTTTTCTTTCACTATCTCTAATCTAAATATAATGCTGCTAATCTGAGTCTGGGTCAGATAAGAGGTAGATATGATTGGAGTCTTATGTTATTGTTTTACTTTGATTGGAGTTTGAGATCAATAACATAGTGTATAGATTACTATCTTTTTGCATTTGTTTTTATTCATTCCATAATTATATTATGACTTGCTATGACCTATTCATTAAACAAGTAGATATCATTTTTCATCTCTACTGTCAGATGCCATTAGATGTACTGACTGCTACTCCATGCTGCTTGTAAAATATTACCAATGATTTCAACGGTAACTATTAAAACACTCACCTGATATTTACATCTTCAGTGGATATTCACTATATGAAACCACTGAAAATAGTTTTAAGACTGTTTAAACTTTTCTGCCAAACATGGCTTTTAATAAGATGGCATCTTTTGTGCAGCCAAAATCAGTTTTATTGGATTTATGTACCACTCATCTCGTATGGAGGTGACTCTGGGTGTCTTGCATACATTAAAACCAGAAACATTATATAACAATAATAACAGTAATCATAGTTATACTAAAACATTAGAATTATTACTATTGTAAAATCTAATAAAATAAATCCTTGTTTTGAGGGATAGCCTTAACTGTATCCTGAATGCAGGTGAAAGATCCAAAAACTAAATCTCTTTGTAGCTGAGAAATATGTGGTTTTAAAACTTTGGATACGTTTTTTGAATTTTTTTTAGCGACCAAAATCAAACTAATCAAAAATCAGTGTTTGCATTTAGCTTGCAGCTGTTATGAAGAACTAGTCCAAAATGATACAAAAGACGTCTCCTCACTGAATGAATTGACTATTTTTTAAACTTCAGCATTTCAACCTGTGCCCCTTTCCTTTCCTTTCCCTTCCCTTCCCTTTCCTTCCCTTCCCTTCCTTTCCTTTCAAATCAGTAGTGAAAATGTTTTCTCACCAGTATTTCATTCTTTTATGAAATATCCCACTGTTTTTAATCAGTCTAATTAGACTCCAGCCACAAAAGAGGATAATACTAAACTAACATTACCTGTGAATATCATGTAAAATTAATTATGCAAATTAGAAATTTCCATATCATATATCAGAATGTGAGGTATGAAGAAACAGTGATAGAAACTACAACTTTACAAAGGACAGCTCAGTCTCTAGCTAAATTAAAAATCAGGGAGGTCAAACAACATAATGTGTTCTGTTTTTGTTTACCCTTCTCTTCTTATTTTTACATTTTTCAAGGTTCTTTTGCAGTTAGATTATTCATACAGCCTTCCATTCCCCAATCTGTCTATACCATAAAGCTCGCTATTTGACCATCTTCACTGCTGCAGACCTCAGAGTGCAGAAAACAGAACAGAAATACATCTGCCTTTCCAGCTTCCTGATCAATGCAATAATGTCTATCAGCAGCTCACCCTTACCACTTGTAATTTCTAGATCAATAAAAATTCCTCTCACCTCCACACAAAAAAGAAATGAAAGACATTATTAATGCCCTCGCTTCCCTTGTCCTGAAGTGGTTGCAGGAAAAAAATGCAGCACCCGACAGATACATGGAAATAGTCTAAGCCTCTGCTGAGGAGGTGAAATAGAACTATGGTCAATTTTGCCACAGCTTGCTTCCCTAAGTTGCAGTGGTGGAGGGTTAGTGGTAATGGTGTTGGGGAAGAGTTGTGTGTACCTGTGAAGAATTGGAACAGACCAGAACAGTCTCAATGGAGTGATATGTATTTTTTTGGTTGTAAAAAGTTATCTCACCTCATGAATAAAATCCTAGATCAACCAAATCTCAGGTGTGGTGGGGGGTAGAGACAAGAGGAAGAGACTGAGCATGTGTTTTGTAGAGGTTTGGCACTGCAAAACAGAAAGATTCTTCTGTTTTCTGGGGTGATTTTGAATACACTGAAGCTGATCTAATTAATCATCAGTATGGTAGCAGAGAATTTTGGAACTGATTCTGGAGTAGCAAAAAAGCCCTGTGTGGAATTCCTCATGATCTCCTTATTCTCTGTGTTCCCTATCCTATTACTGACACCATTGTAAAGGACAGAACCAACAGGACCATGAAGGTGTGTAGGCACACATGGATACATAAATTAAAAACAAAACAAAAACCAGTTCCCTTCAAAATAAAAGCAATGCGTGCCTGGCTTACACTTATTTACATTTGATTTCTAATTTCTGATTGACCTCATGGAGAGGAACAGCCAAAGGACTGGTTGTGGCCCAGGGTTTGTAAAATGCCCATATTTGTTTTAAATCAATCAAGATATGTTATTTCATTAACTGTTTAATTAATTACATTTATTTGCCATCCATCTAGTTTCAAAGCGACTCTAGGCAGCTTATAGCATGTGTTGTCTTATATCTGAGTACCGGTATTTAATGACATGACTTCTGCCTCTACATAAAAAAATGCTTTTCAGCTAAAGGAGACAGGGGTGTAAATTTACTCCAAAGTGTAAATTGTTTTGTTTTTCATGACAAAAGAATTTCTCAGCAGGAGGACAAGAGGAATAGAATGTTTGAGTGGAGGATGAGATGCATTGTGGCTGATTACTGAGTATCTGTCACAGCAATATGAAAACCATATTTGCAGTGACTAGGTAGGTGCTGACAACTCAACTTGCCACTTAGAGTATGAAATATCAGTTATGGTCCTCCAAATAACTGATTCTGCTGAATGGTTTCTATCCTTAATACAAATTCTAGTAAAGAAATATACAAATGATTGCTGAAATGATTTTGTTTCTTTTAGGAACTGTGAGCCCTTGCAGAGTTTAAGCATCTCATTTTAAAACCCCTTAGGAAGTGTATTGTACCATTAGAAGAACACTTCCTAACACAAAAGCAAATGTAAGTTTTTATGTCTCCAAGAATTAGTTCTCTGGGAATTCTTTCTTTATCCTCCATAATTTTTACTAGAGATTGATTAATCTTTAAATTTAACAGTTTCTCTTTAATTTATTGAATTCACATAGGTGCCATTGGTATTTTTGATTAATGGAGATTGATGTATATTTTTTCTTCTTCTTTGAAATTATTTTCTTTATTGCACAGCTGCTTAACAGATATGCCTGGAGCAGAAAGAATAGATTTACTGGGATGAGATGTTCCCAAGTACATTTAATGAAACATGAAAATGTGATATAATCAAACCCTCAAAATGCATGGAAATAGTTTTGAAATCCATTGGTAGGGGTAATTGGGGCCTTGTATCTTGAAGTGAAAATATACACTGGTTGAAGTGTTGAAGATGACTACTATTTTTACTTGGTTTCTAAACAGATTTATTTATTTATTTATTTATTGAATTTCTATTGCCGCCTATTCACCCATGGTGAATAGATTAATGACATGGACATCTTTAGGTCTAATGATAGCAACAGAGGTAACACCAGGGGTGAAATCTAGCAGGTTCTGACAGGTTCTGGAGAACTGGTAGCAAAAATTTTGAGCAGTTCAGAGAACTGGTAGCAGAAATTTTAAATAGTTCGGAGAACCGGAAAATGCCACCTCTGGCTGGCCCCAGAGTGGGGTGGGAATGGAGATTTTGCAGTAT